>JAHZMU010000677.1:0-14916 GCA_027743725.1 Rambutsinella grinnellia | reverse complement strand
CTCCTTTGATTCGATGAACTTTTAAGATATACTTGTCATGTGTGGTGACCGTGTACACTTCCAATGAATACCCATAACGGGTCACAATTTCATCCTGGAAAAACATTTTGAAATTAATTTTATCATTGCCAAATATAAAGATTTGCTTGAAACAATTACAGTCGTTTTGTCTTGGTCTGGATGAATGGTTTTATTACTTTCAGCTACTGATTCTCTGCATTGATTATAATCATTGGATAAGACAAGTGCTGGAATGACGTTGGGTTCACATACGGGTAAATTATCTGGCAGGGTTATGCTTGGAAGTAGAGTTAATGGCGCATTTAAGGCGTCCTTATAAACTTCTAAAACAGGAGCCTTTGTAGTTGTAGTCGTAGTTTGTACAGTTGCAGGCCTTCGTGCTCGGAATGGGTTAGGAATCAACTAGAACAAAAAGCAAATTGTTTAAACAAAATTATTGCTGTGAGATTTTATGTTTTGACAAATAATATAAAATTTACAAATACCCTATTAAATAAAGCAGGAAAAAATTCTACGCTGGAGTGAACCAGCAGGGTTAAACAAAGCACCACAATTATAAGCTTGGCCATAGTTTGAATGACAGAATAGCTTTTTCCGAACTGCTCTAGACACTTTAGACATTTCTTTTATATGGAATATTCCGCCGTCCGCTGGATAATAAATTTTAAATTTTAAGTTAGCAATTATTTGATCATAGTTAGGCATAGTTTGACCTTGGATATCTGCCACTTTGTACTTTAAGACATGTCTTGTCACACGACTCGTGTGTTGAACTGAAACTGCTTTTAAGCAAATTTAATATTTCTATTCAAAATCAAAATGTCAATCATTTCCCGTCATATCTCGTGTTTGATTCAAACTTCTAAATTATATATTTCTAAATAAGCATTGGCAGTCACAACCACATTTGACAGATAAATATTCATTCTATCTTTGAAGGTAACGTGCGGCTGTTCAATATCAATACTTTGTTGCAAAAGCCGTTTCACCTTGTGCTTCTGTCATTATAATTCTGAAAAGTAATTGTCATCTTTATTGTATCCGCAAGAACAAACGATTCCATTCCGTTTCAAGCTGCACAACTCTGATCAAACAAGCTACATTAATTTTATTCAACAATCCATTACCTGTCATGTCAAAACCGTTGGCTCATTCAAACTATATATAAAAATTAGATCCCGAATCAAATAATGATATTGTTCTTCAAAAGAAGCCAAAGTTATGTTTCTATGACGTGATTTTAATGAATCGTGATTATGAACATAGTCCCCAATTATTAGTAATTAAGACGAGCTTATAATAATTTTAACATTAACATTACTTTTCTTCTGCTTATATTTTTGATGACGCAGATGTTAAATTTATGAAAAAAATATTTCATTGTGACCTTTTTTCGCAATCGATTTTATTTATTGTTATTTTTAATACGCTAAGCATTGAAACGTGCGTCTTGCGTTTTAATAGATGGCTTGACTCAAAAATTTTGTTTAGATTGAGAAAGCGGTGACAGAAGAGGATTAGTGTTTGAACATTTATATGTAGATTATTGTAGATACTTTTTTAATGGAGTGAAAGGTGCAAGGTGAGCTCAAATGTTTCAGGCATTCATAAAATGTTTTACTTTACATCACACATAAACAGAATTGGAGATTGAGATAAGTGGAGATAAGTAGAAGGAGACATGGCTAGGCTTCGGATTTTCATGAAAAGTCATGCTTTTTTTGGTTAGAGCTGTAAGAGTGAGACTTAGGGGGTGAATCAAGTGTACCTTTTGGAAACTTTTGAACCCAATTTATAAAGTCATATCGGTCATATTTGGCCTCATAAAGTCATACGTCATATGACATATCATATTTTAGGTCCTAAAGTCATATTATAAATATAACCTATGAAAATATCATAATTTTTGTACATTTTACTAAATTTTGACAATTTTTTTCAAGTTCCTTTCCGATTTTGTAAAATTAAAATTCATCGATTTACAAACAAAGCTTTTTATATTCGAATTACTAGTTTTCACGAAATTAGAAGTGTGTAAATCAATTATAACTAATCCAAAAATTTCTGTTTTATTTTTACACTAGATAAAAATCGAAAATATAATGTCATAAAGTCATATTTTGACTATTATAACGTCATATTTAAGGTCATATTTTTTAGTTTTAAAGTCATAAGGTCATGCATATTTGGACCCTTATAAAGTCATATTTTTCCGAAGCCTAGACATTCCTAAGAACATAGGTCGTTTGCAAGCTGATCTGTAAAAATGATTCATCAGAATTCCTCTTATCAACACATTTAAGCTCAGACATTCTCCTCATTTCACTCTTATCACAAAACTACACGTTCATCTTAAGAGTTTACAATTCCTGCCCTACCGATAGCAAAATGAAGGTTCTAATAAAATTCGCATTATTTCTGAGTTTTATTTCCAACCTCATCTTAATAACAGGTATTTAGTTTAGCCAACAATTTAATTTCATTTAAATTAATTAAAATAACTGGCTTTAAGTTTGCGAAGAGGAACTAATTTACGGTGTGAGTGATGGGAAGGGTGGGAGCAACCTTTTCTCCATCCCTTTAAATGGGACTAGACCTGCGAATTCATCTCTTCTTCTCACCCTTGAAAATAAAAGGATTGACTGAATTGAATGCAGTGGAAACGGCATTTTTGTGTCAACCAATGGCAATACAAGATACTCTTCCAAACTATTCCAATTCTCTTCAAATGGAGTGGAAACGTTTAGTTCTGAATTGCCATTTTTTCGCAGCAAGAAAATCAGACATGATTGGCTCAACGGAAACTTATATTTGGTGCATAGAAACGTAATAGATGTCGCATTTAAGGAATTAAATGCAGAGTTAAAAAGGAAAAGGATCGTGGATGGTCTAACTGACATAACTGATCTGGCTTTAAACCCTAATTCGGGCCTAATGTATATTTCAAGTGGGAGTAAAATTTTGCAAGCTGATATGGATGGAAGTGGAGTGATAGAGCTTGTCTCTAATGATATTAGTCCGGTAGCGCTTGCTATGGATTTGGCTGAAGGAAATGAAACTCTTTATTGGATTGATGAGGGAAAGAAAACAATCGAGTTTGTAAAACTTGGGAGCTCCAGAAGAGGAGTGATTATCCAGGAAAAATTGGACATGGAAGATATCCTAAATATTTACGAAGATGAACTGATTTATATTGATAGCGAATGGAATTTCAAGGTTGGTCTTTAAATATTTAAAAAATTAATTAATAATTAAATCCATATTTAGAGCGTAAACAAATATAAGGGAAGGGAAGTTTGGAAATGGGCAATACCTCATTTAAAAAAGCAGCTTGAATTTGGGACACTATTTGCCATTTGTGATAAGAGAAACGAACCAACAAGGAGGAATCCTTGTGAGGGAGTGAAATGCACTTATTTATGCGTGGTGTCGGCTAGCAGCCTAAATGGATTTGAGTGTTTGTGTCCGGAAGGGAAATTCTTGGATGTGGATGGGCTCACTTGTAAAGGTGAGTGATTAATTTTTATTAATGTAAAATAAAATGACTTTAATTTTACTTTGGCAGAGTCGAGTTTAGCTGTGGCTTATAAAAATGTTATAAAAATAATCGGACTTGACTTGATTGGAACGGGGAATTTTGAGACTATTACTATCTCTGAGATGAAATCAATTAAAGCGTTTTGTTATAATCCAAAAACCCACGCGTTTATTTTGTATGATTCAGTTTTGAAAAATATTTTTGAATACAATTTAGCTAAAAAAGAAATTGAGGTGTTGGTTTGGAGCCAAATAGGAAACGTTGTGGATTTGGGGATTGGTAAAAGTTGAAAATATTTGGGATGTAAATATTTTAAAATATTTAAAATGGATTATATTTTTAGACGTAATCTCCCAAAATCTTTACTGGATTGATTCTCTTCGGGAAACTCTGAAGGTAATGAGTTTGGATTCGAAAGCCAGGAAAGTTTTAAGATTTGGGATGAAAGATGAGGAAGCAGGGATTTTTATTCCTACCCATCTTACTTTGTAGATCTGCTTGTAACCAGCGAGGAGTGGATAATGAGCCATAAGCTGGATAGAAATATTAGTGAGGTTTTCGCAAGAGTTGGAAGCAGACCATTAGGTTTAACGCATGATTGGCAATCAAATCATTTTATGTGGGTTGAAGAAAGAACAGGAGGCTTGATGTCCATCTGGGCTTCGAGGAGAGACAAGATAAAAGCAAATTTATTTCTTGGGCCGGTTAAAAGCGGAGTAATTCATGAAGGAATGGTTTACTTCATACCGAAAAACGTTGAAGAATTGCGCTACACAAAAATTGGCTCAAATAATATTTCAAAAATTGAGCTAAAATGTGCGGGAAATGCGAAGCTACTGATTCTAAATAGGGATTTGGAGCATCCAAGTTTAGACGACTTGGAAAAGCACGAATGTTCTTGGAGAAATAGTAAAAGGAAGAATTGCTCCGAAATTTGTCTCCCAGTTGGGCAGATAGAAAGAGTATTATTTGAGAGGAGAGTGTGTGGATGCAGATGGATTTGAATTATGGAATGATTTAGAAAGCAAAGATAAGGAAAAAATATCAACGTGTTTAAATCAAACGGGAAATAAGTGGATGTTTGCATTATTGGTTGTAATTATTGCTTTGGTTGTTGGAGGAATTGTCATCTACAAAAAGAAATGCTGGTAGAGCAAAGCGTGTCGTTCCTGATACAAGTTTTGCTAATTTAATTAATTGATTAGGCCCCGTTATGAGTTCAAGTTCAAAATAAAAGGTGCAGTCGTGTTATATTTTTTTTTACAAATATATCCGACTCTCGACATAAAAACAGATTCATTCATTCAAGTTAAAAACAAATTCAACTCTTCACCTCTAACCCTGCTTGTTACAATATTTTGCGTGTTATTTTTTCTTGGAGATTTTGCTGTTATATCAATTAGAATTATCAACATGTAAGCTAAGAAAGTCATGTTTTTCTAATCCTTGAAAATAAATTTAAAAATTGATTATTTCTAAAATAGAGAAAAATGAACGATTTTGTTAAAGTTTTGTGGCTCTTGTGCTGCATAAATTTCCAGCTAATGGCAGGTATCTTAAACGACTTTTACAATTAAATTATTATCAATTAAGTTGTTATTTTTTAGTGTGTAAAGAGAATCTAATCTACTCCGTAAGAGAAGGGGGCGACGTAAAACTTTTCGCCATCCCTTTAAATCGGACAGATAAGCCAGACAAGCCCACTTTCCTTTTCACCTTTAACTTTGCAACACCCATTGACTCTTTAGAGTGCACCGGAAATGATAAGATATTATTTGCCATAAGCCACTTCAGCATTTTTCAATTCACTTCGGATAGATTGGTAGAGGTCCGTTTAACATTGCCGAGTAATAACCTCGCCATTGTAAGACATGATTGGCTTACTAGAAACTTGTATTTGGCAAGTAGCCGTGAAATATTAGTGGGTAGTTTGGGAGAAAATTCAAAACTTGAAACTAAAGTGATTATAAGTATTCCAGATGAATTAGTTGATTTAGTTCTGAATCCAAACTCGGGTCTTTTGTACTACTCAGTTTATAATAAAATCATGGAGGGAGGAATGGATGGGAGTGGAGTAAAGGAGATTTACTCAAATGGAATGAGATGTGGAGCTCTCGCGATTGATTTACAAGTGGAAGGAGATGAAAGGCTTTTTTGGGTGGATGAAGGGAGGCATCTTCTCCGCTTTATTAAATTGGATGGGAGCTACGACGGAGGCGTGATCTTTGAAGAAAATGATTTGGGGAAATACCTAACCTCTCTAAATATTTACAAAGATCAAGTCATCTATAATCGAAATTATACGTTCGAGGTAAACTGTTTATTGATTTTAAGCAATATTTAAACTAATATTTTTTTCTAGAGCATTAACAAATATAATGGATTTGAGGTGTGGAAGTGGAAAACTCCTGAATCCCATCAGCTAAATGGATTTGGGAAGGAATTTGCAATTTGTTGGAAGAGAAACCTAACCTATAAGAGGGAGGAATCCTTGTGAGGGACAAAAATGCTCTTATTTATGTGTGATTTCGGCTGCAAGTCGGGATGGGTTTAGGTGTTTGTGCCCGGATGGGAAATTCTTGGATGAGGATGGCTTTACTTGTACAGGTAAGAATAGCAGGTTTCTTTCTGGCTTTATAATGACTTGGCTATTTAGATCCGATTTTAGCCATCGTGTCAGAACATGTTATCAAGCTAATTGGACTGGACGTAATTGGGACGGGGCAATTTGAGACAATCACCATCCCTCAAATCAAATCTATTAAAGCTTTTTGCTACAATGCAAAAACCCACGCGTTTATTTTGTATGATGCGGTTTTGAAAATGATTTTTGAATTTAATCTCATCACGAAAGAAATTAAGTTGTTGGTGAAGAGTCGGATAGGAAATGTTGAGGATGTGGGGATTGGTAAGGTGGATCTGTTTAAAAAGTTAAAATGTGATTTTAACTACTTGTTTTTAGATGTAGCCTCGCAGAACATTTATTGGATTGATTCTGAAAGGGAAACTCTGGAAATGATGAGTTTGGAAAAGAAAACAAGAAAGGTTTTAAGACATGACGTGAAATACAACCAGGATAAGATTTTTGTTGCTATTCCTCTGCAACAGTTTCTGTAATAATTTTAAATCAGTTTTTAAATTGGTTGTGTAATTTTTTAAATGTTTTCAGAGGAGTATTGACAATAGGCATAGATTGGGTGGTTGAATATAGTCTGGATGGAAGTTACTCAAAGATGCGCTCAAACAAAGAAAGCGAACCAACCGGGTTAACGTATAATTTTACATCGAAGGAGTTTTTGTGGCAAGCTTTTAAAGGAATAATTAGATTTTGAATTTTTGCGCCTTTTTGTAAGACTTTTGCTCGATTTCTCTTAAAGGATTCAAAGAATAAGAGGAGCTTTGATGTCTGGCGAGGGTTTTATGAAAGGAAATGCAAGTTTTTTCCTTGGGCCGGTGAGGAATGGAGTGATTGATAAAGGAAGCGTTTATTGGATTGTGAAAAATGCGGATGAATTAAAATATACGCGAATTGGATCAAATAATGTTTCCAAAGTTGAAGTAGCCGGTTTGGGAGGGGCGAGACTGGCTATTCTGAATAGGGATTTGGAGCATCCCAGTTTAATCCACTTGAAAGAACATGAATGCTCTTGGAGAAATATTAAAAGGAAGAACTGCTCCCACATTTGTGTCCCGGATGGGGATAATTACGGGGAGTATTTAAAAGGAAGATGTTTGTGCCCAGATGGATTTGAATTGGGGGAGGATGGGTTGACCTGTGAGAGGCGGAAATGCAATGAAATGCCTACGGAGTTTGAGTGTAAAGATGGGACTTGTATTTCCGGTTTGTTTGTTTGTGATTCAATCAAAGATTGTGGGGGAGGAGAGGATGAAGTGGAAGAACTCTGCTTAAAGTGGACAACAAATGAGGAGGTTGATGACTGCTGTCTGGATAATGAAAATGGGTGGATGATTCCATTATTGGTTTTGGTTATTGTTGCAATTGTGTCGGTTGGTGGAGGGATTGTCCTGTACAGAAAAATAGTCGCAAATTATTATCCTTCGGAATCCGTCTCTGTTTTCTTTAAAAAAGATTCAGTTGATAATGAGTAATTTGTAATAGCTTGGTTAATTAGTTAAAAATTAAATGTAATTTAAAACTTTTATTGCTAAAATATGATCAAGGTTTACCATCAGAAATGAATATAATTAAATTAATAATTTTACTCGATTGTATGTAGTTAAAATAGCACAGTAACCTTCATTATAACCTTGTTTGTCCTTTATGTTTTTAAATCCAATCAAGCTTCCAAGCACCGAATCCGTAGCGATTCAAGAGTTTCGAATATGCTTAATCTAGTAAGTAAATAGCAAAACATGTTAGTTCAAAACTCTCAAATTTAAGCAAAAAAAATTGTTAGATAAAAATGTCGTTGGACTCGGTTATAAATTGAGCTATCCGAAGTGCAATCTGTCGCTGACTCTTCCGAAGAAAGGTTATAAATCGTAATTTCTTTTAGATATTCAAAATCTGCTCCGACAGTGTTTCAAGTCGCAAATAGAGCTTCATTTTCATATATAAAAGTTCGTTAAAAGTAATCAGGTTTAGGAGATATTTGTGTGCATAGTACATGTTGCTGAACAAGAAGAGGAAGTTTAAATCTTTAGTTTTGAAAATCCATTTTTATTTTATTTTTTTTTTGGTTATTTAAGTTTAAGTTTAGAAATTTGAGTACTATGGAAACCTAGGAAGTAAGAAATAGTATCGATTTAGTATATCAAAACCCGGCACACAATCAGTGTAATTTTAGTGTAATTTTGAAGTTTTAATGGATGGATAAAACTCATCCGCATGAGTTGTCTTTGACGTATTTGTGTTATTTAATTTACCAAAAACTTGAATGGTAAAATTGTTATTGCGATTTAGATACATGGCATTATCTTTACTCTCTTTAGATGAACTAAAACACAAATTACTGGAAAGAAATGAGTGAAATAATTTTATTCTTTGTTTATTTAATTGTACAAACTAAAGCACACTTTCCCTCGGAAAACTTATGGAATGAATTGCAGATTGAACTTGTTCCAGAGATTTTGTTATCTTCCCAAAATTACCTATTCTTTTTTCACGCTCTTGATCCAGTTGAGCTTATAAGGAAAATTGGAATTTCACAATCAGTCGCAATATCTCTTAATTTTACTGAACGGATTGATTCTAGACAACTGCGTCTCCATACGACGCGTACTGTGCCAGAAATTCCAGTGATATTCACTCATCTAGATAAAAACTATACGGCAAATCGCGTTTATTTTGAAGTATTCGAAGAATTTACAATGGATCCTCCTATCATTTTTGTTATATTGGTGGATTGTAATGGAATGAGTTGGGATTGTTTATATCCGCCAATGTACGCTTGGATTTTCAGGTTGCCTGTAGTCAAAATTCAAGTATTTCCTATTCAAACAAATGGCATGAGTGTAACAGCCAGACTAATTACAGACGGATATAGTAATGAAGATAACCTTCAGCCTGCTTCAATTCTATTTAAAAATCTCCTTGTAAATCCTCTAGCATTTCACAAATCCCACAGTTTTAACGCAAACCGTAGATGGTTTGTAGCAATGGTAATGCCAGAATTCTTTAGTACTTTTAGAGCTTTTGGTGCAAACAGAGAGATATGTAGGGAGATTGTCTCTAGTCATAAGAAGAGTTCAGAATTTTGCAATTATGATATCATGACAAGTATTTATCTTGCTGATGTGCACAATATGTCCATCACTATATTGAATAGCTTGGAAGACGGAAAAGATTTCATATTTAGATATAATCTTAAAGAAAATCATTTCATAACGGAAACTTTTATACAGTTTAACTTCAGTATTTTGCCAATTTATATGAAATCTGGATTGCTTTTTGCGGATGTTAATCATAAAAAACTTGTTTATCGTGTGCAGTCATCGCTTAATTTAAGGAATGATAAGAAATATTCTATTTGGCTGCAGCCGTTTGATTTATGCATTTGGGTAGTTATCAGCGTTACCTCTATTGTCCATTTATTTGACATTCATTCGAAAATACAATTTCAATCATTTATTGAGCCAAACAATATTAATAGCAGCTTTGTTATGTAGTCAGGGCCAGAAAGAGTTTGTAGGAAAATGTAGGGGGTTTATACTGGTTATTTCTGGCATTTTTGTGCTCTTAATACATTACGGAAATGAAATCAAAAGTGAAGTTATGTTTTCTCCAAAGCCCATTTTATTCAACACTTTGGAGGAAATGATTAATGATGGTTTTAAAATAATGTTAGCTCCAAATACAATTGATGATTCAGTTACCCCAAAAGAATATTTTAAGATTGATTTTAAAATCGGTTCAGCTGCAAACAGAATAAATGAAAGCTTTTACGTAATTAAAAACAGTGAAGATAACTATGCCATTTTGAACTATTTGCTTAGGCAAGATCTGAAACTTGCAATGTTAATAAGTAGTGCTGTACTTGGAGAAATTCGACGTTGGTTTGAGCTAACAGCAAAATATGAAAATAAATCAAAAGTGAAGTTATGTTTTCTCCAAAGCCCATTTTATTCAACACTTTGGAGGAAATGATTAATGATGGTTTTAAAATAATGTTAGCTCCAAATACAATTGATGATTCAGTTAGCCCAGAAGAATATTTTAAGATTGATTTCAAAATCGGTTCAGCTGCAAACAAAATAAATGAAAGCTTTTACGTAATTAAAAACAGTGAAGATAACTATGTCATTTTGAACTATTTGCTTAGGCAAGATCTGAAACTTGCAATGTTAATAAGTAGTGCTGTACTTGGAGAAATTCGACGTTGGTTTGAGCTAACAGCAAAATATGAAAAGGGCCTTGAAGGCGAACGGTTTGAAAATATTGCTCAGCATTTTATTGCAACATTTATTTTCCGATCATTATACACTCAAAATAGAATTTGGATGGTGGAGACTATGCTTAGAATGAGAGATGGAGGCTTGGAACATCGTTGGAGGTATTGGAGAGATCATACCGTGAAGTTCAACCAGGAAATGGAGAAAAGAAAGTTTCGTTCTCGAAGGAAAATAAAAAAGGATGAAGTATCTGAGTATATTGGTTTATCACATTTTTTCTGGATTATGCTGATGTGGATGGGGTTATGCTTGTTATCTTCTTCAGTATTTACAGCGGAGTGTCTACAATCAAAATTAATTTGTCATTTCACAACAAAAATTCAAAGGCGTAGATGACTATTTTGAAAACCATCATTTCTATTTGCCATATACTTTAATTCCATTAAAAAACTTTAGCCTTGTAAGCTTGATGAACAAAGCAGAGTTTCATTCAATCGTGCAAGTTGCGCTTGCAATCATGAAATGTCTTAAGTCAAAGGAAATAGACTGGAGATAAGCAGAATGCAAAAAATATTATCGCATTATTACTCATTTGCAAACGTTTTTGGAAAATAATGTCTCATCACTTATAAATATTCAAGGGCATATTTAAGTTTAAATAGGCTTACATACTTTCCGTTCATTCTGCACGCAAAGTTACACCCATTTTAGAATTTTCACGTTGTTAATTCTGAAAATAAAATGAACGTTTTAATTAAATTTATGTTGTTTCTAAACTGTTTTGTTTACCAGCTTTATAATAACAGGTATTAATTCTAATACAATAGCAAATATAATTAAATAATTTTAAAATGGATATTTTAAGTCTGTGAAGAGGAACTTATTTACGGCGTAAGAGATCGAAATGGCACAAACCTTTTCTCTATTCATTTAAATGGGACGGATAAGCCTGCGGAGAAATCTTTCCTTTTCAGCATTAACTCAGAAACAGTTAATTACATTGAATCTATGGAATGCTTAGGAAATGAAATTTTCATCTCGACTGACACCAACAGGCGTCGCCAATTCAAACTATTGCAATTCTCTTTTACGGGAGTTCAAACCTTTTTCTCCACAGCTTTTTCGAGACACTGGTCAGAGGTCAAAGTCAAACATGACTGGCTGACGGGAAATTTGTATTTGAAACGTGGAAATGAAATATTGGTTGGAGTTCCGGAAGCGTCAAACATGACAACTTTAACGACAAAAACGGTTATGAATAGTCCCAGTTATATAGAAGATTTCGTTCTCAATCCCAATTCGGGTCGAATGTATTTAATAGCTGACAACAAAATAATCCAAGCTAATATGGATGGAAGTAATGTGAAGAAACTTGTCTCTAATTGATATCCTTCGTCCGCAATCGCTCGCATTGGATTTGGATACTGAAGGAGATGAAAGGCTTTATTGGATGGATTCCGGGACGGGGAAAGAAAACGTCGAATTTATTAAATTGGATGGAAGCGACAGACGTGTAGTTTTTCAAGAGAACTTTGACGTCAGCTACTATAGCTCCCTAAATATTTACGAAGATCAACTGATTTATATTGATAGAAAATATAATTTTAAGGTTAGAATTGAATTAATTGAAGATGTTTGGAAAATGGTTAGAAAGGCTAAAAAAATAATATTTTAGGGGGTTAACAAATATAATGGCTCGGAAGTATGGAAGGAGCAAGACCCCAAAAGAAAGACAGAACTTGTGAAGCATTTTGCAATTTGTGATAAGAGAAATAAACCTATTCGAATGATTAATCCTTGTGAGGGTGCGGAGTGTTCCTATTTATGTGTGGTGTCGGCTGCAAGTAAATCGGGATTCAAGTGTTTATGCCCGGATGGAAAGTTTCTGGATTTGGATGGGCTTACTTGTACAGGTAAAAGCTTAAAGTAGTCTTGCTATTAATAATTAAATTACTTTTTGACCTTTCACAGAGCCGAGTTTAGTCATTGCGTCAGAAAACGTCATAAAGATAATTGGACTTGATGATATTGAAACGGGGCTACTTGAGACTATAGTTATACCTCAGCTTATATCCATTAAATCATTTTGCTACAATCCAAAAAATCACGCGTTTGTTTTATACGACTCAATTTTGAAGAGTATTTTTGAATACAGTCTCATTAAAAAAGAAATTGAGTTGTTGGTTAGAAGCCAAATTGGGAAAGTTGAGGATATTGGAATTGGTAAGCTTTTTGTTTAAAAAATATGCAAATTTTAAAATAATTAATGTGTGTAATAAATGTAATGTAAATAGATGTAGTCGCCCAGAATCTTTACTGGATTGATTCTCAAAGGCAAACTCTGGATATAATGAGCTTGGATACGAAAGCCAGAAAAGTTTTAAGATTTGACTTGAGACATAATCAGGCTGACATTTTTGTTCCAGCACATTCCTTCTCGTAAGAATTTAATAAATAATAATTCGTTGCTTGATTATAATTTTAATTTTTAGAGGAATATTTACGAGTGAAGACGACAAGATGGGATGGGACGACAGTCGGAATGGGAGTTTCTCGACGATTTATTTCAATACAGGAAGCAAACCAATTGGATTATCTGGTAGTTTAATATCAGGGAAATTTAATTGGTAAGTTAGATTATGAAATGTGCTTTTGAATTTCGTAGATTGGAGTGTGTTATTATTTTACTTTTGATAGGATTGATAGAACAACTGGTGCTTTCATGTCTGCAGCTGCCCTCTCAAATAATAGAGTGAACACAGACTTTATTCTTGGGCCAGTCAGAAATGGAGTTATTTATGAAGGAATTGTTTACTGGATTCCGGAAAATGTTAAAGAACTACGCTATATAAGAATTGGATCTGATAATATTTCAAAAGTTGAACTAAAATGGTTTGGAGATGCGAAACTGGCTATTCTAAATAGAGATTTGGAGCACTCTAGTATAGTCTACTTGCGAGAGCATGAGTGCTCTTGGAGAAATGTTACGAGGAAGAATTGCTCTCATATTTGTATCCCAAGTGGGGATAAATTAGATAAGTTAAAGGGGGAGTGTTTGTGTCCAGATGGACTTGGACTGGGGGAGGATGGGTTGACCTGTGAGAAAAAGGAATGCAATGAGATGCCAACGCAATTTGGATGTAATGATGGAACTTGTATTTCCGGTTTGTTTGTATGTGATGGGATCAAAGACTGTGAAGAAAACGAGGATGAGGTGGAGAATATCTGCCTAAAATGGAAGCCGAGTTATAAATTAGACATTTCAGTTGGAAAAAGCGCAAGGCATAATGATGAAGCATCATCAAAATGCTGTGGAGAAAGTAGTTGGAGTTCATGGGTAGTTCCCGTATTGGTTTTGGTAATTATAGTAATTATTTCATTGGGTGGAGGGCTCTTCTGTTACAGAAAAATAGTTGGAGGACCAAATAATTCAGGACCTGTTTTTGTTATTTAAAAAAAGGATAGTTCTGATGATTAAAACACGAATAATTTGTAATTCAAATAAATTTATCAGTAATGAGATTACTTATTTGCAAAATCCATAAAACTAACTCGATTATTTTTTACTTATTTCCCGTTTCAACAAAACTCAAAGGCATAAATGAGTCATCTCCATGCAAATCATTTTATCTTCCTATTACAAAGTATTGAAGAGAGTAGTTTCATTGAAAATACTTTTAGTCTACTCTGCTTTATCAGCAAATACGAGTTGCATTGAATAGGGTTTTTGCTTCTCAAGAAATGTCTTCCATTCCAATATTTTCAGAAATAAACATAAAAGCTTTAATTAAATTCACATTTCTTCTGAACTATTTTCATCTTCAGCTATTATATTGTATAATATCTGTTAATACAACCTAACCAGTTGCTAAATTTTGCATTATCTTGAAATTGCTTTCTTATCAAGACTGTTAGGAAAAACCCAGCTGCTATTGCACAATAAAAAGTACAAGACGTAAATTGTCTGCATTAATTTTGCAAACGTTTTCGTAGCTTTACCCATTAAATCCATCGTTATAACTTTGATAAAATAAGATATTAAATAACAACCTCATGTAAGACCTTGGAAACATTTCGAAAATCATATCTCTCATCTTAAATTACCCCATTAAACTAATTGTGTTACAAAAATTAACCTACATTTTTGCGAAATATTAAGACGCTTTTTAGAACGCACTACCGCCACAGCTAAATACAAGTATGGCATGTCTTCTAATTACATAAAGTTTTGCGACAATGTCAGTTTCCGTCACACACAAGGTGGCCCTGGACTTGGATCGTTCATCCGTAAATCAATCTCTGCTTGATGACACTCTGACAAACTACCTACGACTTATAGATTTCTATGGAAGCGCCACAAGACCCAGGGCCGTACTGCAGGTGGTGAGCGGTGGTGAAAAATTGCATCGTGGCCGGGGAAAGGAGCGGCCGGGGAACGAAAAAAATAAGGAAATAAAAATAAAATCATAAAAATGAAACAAAGCAAACGTGAATTAGAAAACTGT
>JAHZMU010000676.1:0-10896 GCA_027743725.1 Rambutsinella grinnellia | reverse complement strand
CGCTGATTGGACAATCGAAAGTCACATCATAAATCATCCATCATCCATGAAGAATCCACATCCAAGATGTCCGACAAAGATCATAAAAAGAATAAAAAGAACATTACATAAATATTTGCTAATCAGTCAGCAATTTAGCATCACATAATTCATTAATAGTAGAATATTTTCATGATTAATCCATAAAGTTAATGGTCCCAATTTTCTACTACCGAAGTTCAGTCCTGCAGTTGTTTTGAAACACATTTTGCTTTGCTTTTGAGACTGGAGCTTCTTAAAATAATTAATTTTATCTACGAGCCCTTAAAATTAAAAACTATCAAGTAATTGTGAATTGCGAGTCGCAATTTGCGACATTGACATTACGTTTTGGTTTTAGCAAACACGGCAAATGATTATTTGTAAAGTTGAATGCTTTGAATTCGAATAAATTACAGAATGCATTTGTTTCATAGTCAACATTTATTATTTTAAAGTTAATTTGCTAATTTCGACTAATTAGTTTACGTGCTCTGATAAGTACGCATTTGCGAAATAAATGAGACAATTTAATGATGTTTAAGTGTTAAGTGAAAGTGGGTGCATTTAAGAAAACTACTTACATTTTAGTCCTGCAGCCATCTTCTCAATGAGATCTTATCTTAACAGACCACAACCTTCAACCTTATCGAAATGTCTCCAACTTATCGAAACACTAAACAACACAAAGATGCAATGGAATGTTCTTTTTATTCTTTTTATGATCTTTGTCGGACATCTTGGATGTGGATTCTTCATGGATGATGGATGATTTATGATGTGACTTTCGATTGTCCAATCAGCGTAAGTTAAACTTTTAAAAATCTATCAAATACAGTGCAAAGTTATAGGATTCGATTTCAATTTTATCATTTTTCTTGCAGGCTGGTGCTCTTAGCGTTTTTTGGGTCTGTGGGAATGACCCTTCTTGTCATTGGGTGTGCTACACATGATAAGTAATTTGAAGACCATTTGAAACTATGTACATATTTCGGCAAGTTGAAGTGTAATTTTTCTAAACCTGTGATTACTCTTTTCAGTTGGTGGCCATTCTTTGTAACAATCTTTTACGTACTTGCTCCGATCCCTATCCTCCTCTCGCGAAGATATAGTTCGTCGGGAATGGGCCCTTCAAATGCCTGTCAAGAGCTTGCCATATTTATCACAATGGGAATTGTCATCTCTGCGTTTGGCCTCCCAATCGTCCTCCACAGGGCTCACGCGAAAGAATCAGGGGAAGGCGTGGTAGGTTTTTGAAATGAAAACAATTTTCAATCGAACGATAGTCATGCTTGATCAAGTCTTGCTAAAAACTCTGATATATTTTCAGATTTCCTTATCAGCTATGATGTACGTTCTTGGAGGCAATATCGTTGTGTTCCTGACCATCATCGGATTCTTCATAACTTTTGGAAATGAAGATGTTGAATATGCTATGTGGTAAACAAAGAAAACTAAAACGAACTGATTCATGGGAGTCCCTATTTATATTTTGATTAAAGGCTAATATTAAGGAAGCTGAATTAATAGAAAATAGCTGATACCTTTCAGACTTCTTAGAATAATTGGTTTTTACAAGTAAGACTTAAGAGTAACTTGTACATATTAGCATCCCGCATTTTTCATTATTCTAATAACAAAGTTAGTCATACAATTTACCTTACTACATTGATAACTCGTTTCAGTACTTGTATATAAACACCGTTATTGACTTATGTAATGCATTCTCAATTACGTAGATTAGACGAATGACACTCTTCTGATTAAATGTCATGAGCCAGACCAACCATAATAAAATCGTGATTAGATATTTTGTTAAATTTTCGTGCGATATTAATACTTTTATTTTTTGTTTCATTCTAGAGCGCGGATTGCCTTTTTGATTTATTAAACCTGCCATTGCTGACGTATTAACATCATTTGGTATTTGCCGTCTTTGCACTTGTAAAATACTCGTGGACACGAATGCATGGGGCTGCCAACCTTAGAATTTAATTTTATAGAAGCTTATTCACCTGTAGTTTTAGTTTTGCTTTCGGGATGAATAAATTGAAATGCTATTGTTGTACATTGCTTGAAAACTTGACAATGACTGAAATATAGTTTATAGTTATGTTAGCTTTAGTTTTGCTTTCGGGATGAATAAATTGAAATGCTATTGTTGTACATTGCTTGAAAACTTGACAATGACTGAAATATAGTTTATAGTTATGGGAGGGGAACGCTGATTTGTACGATTGGAGTGAAAGTGTGGAGTAGATTAGATGTCTTGGGATTTTACAAGTGTAATTTGTACCATAATGTAATCATTAGTCAAGTTTGGAAGGTTGTTTTACTTTACTTAATTAAAATGTTAGCCATTAGCCAGTTACATTTATGTTTTGCTTTAATTAAAGTTGATTAGTCTAGTTGGAATGCAATAGTTATTACAGACTGCTTAATTCATTTAATATGTTACATTATCACATTTCTAAGTAGGCTCAAGCACTGATCACGTAATAAATCCTACTTTCGTATGATCGCCGTTTACGACTACATGAGTTTAATGATTGAATACGAGCTAACAGAGTATCCCATTGTTTTTAGATTTACTTCTTTCACATTCTGTACATACTTCATTGTCAACTAAATAGCCAAAATAAATGAAAGTATTGAGATTGATTATAAAGGAGAAAGTCAGCTCATTTGTCCTTGTAGCATAGGTCATTAGGATTGTGTAGGGAGACCTGTTGAAGGCACAAATGCTGCAAATATTTTAACGTAATTATAATTTCAAATTAAACTTGTGCGAATATATTTCGCTAGTAAAAAACTCACCGCAGCTCTGGGATGACTTGGTGCATTTTTATTTCCTGATCGAGTATGAGGGCGTCTCTGTGGATTGTAGACAACCGTTCTATGAACATTCGGTAAATTATTTTCTCTTGATGTTGGCCGAGCTTTCCCTACATGATTTACTAAGGCTATTGCGTCCCCAATGGACCCATCAATTATTGCAGTGATATGCGAATTTGAAGCATGAAATTCTTTTGATTGACTAGTTCCCGGAAGGCTAGCACTGATTCCAGTGCATGATGCTTTCTCTTGGCTAATATCTGCTTGTGACCCTGCATTTACTTGCATCCAAGAAGGTGTTTGACTTTGCATTTCCATTCGTTGTATCTTCAGCTGCAATGCTTCATTCCGCTGCGCAAGGGCTTGACGATAAACACTGTCTCCGTGCATGATTGATTTTATCTCTAAAATTTTTCTGTCTAAGGTCCGTCTAAATAATTAAAAATATTATATGACACATCAGATTTAGGTTGATTTAAAGTTAAGTATTTACCTTTCTTCATCTGCAGAAAGTACTTTCTGAGCTAAAATCGCTTTGTCCTTTTCATGCAGCTTAATTCTCTCATGAGCGTTTGCCAATTGAGCATTTAACTTTTCGATCTGGTCTAATATCTGCTTGTGACCCTGCATTTACTTGCATCCAAGAAGGTGTTTGACTTTGCATTTCCATTCGTTGTATCTTCAGCTGCAATGCTTCATTCCGCTGCGCAAGGGCTTGGCGATAAACACTGTCTCCGTGCATGATTGATTTTATCTCTAAAATTTTTCTGTCTAAGGTCCGTCTAAATAAATAGAATGATTAGATGGCACAAATCAGATTAAAGTAGATTTAGGATCAGGACTTACCTTTCCTCATCTGCTGAAAGTACTTTTTGAGCTAAAATCGCTTTGTCCTTTTCATGCAGCTTAATTCTCTCATGAGCGTTTGCCAATTGAGCATTTAACTTTTCGATCTGGGATTCTAACCATCTACAGTGATCTTTTGAGGAGGCAAGTTCTTGTGCGACAGCTTCTGCCCTTTCACGCCAAACTCCGGCTTCATCTCTTTAATCCCGTCTTTAAACTTGTGATGTTTTCATTCAATATCTCGATCTAAAATTCACTTGTTTAATTTTTTGCTCATCTAATTAAATTGTATTGAATAACTCACCTCATTTCTAAACTCCTTCACTTCCACTTCCAAACTTTCGTTTATATTTTGAAATTCTAGCAATTTTTCGCTCTGTTCCTCCAACTCCTTTTTATATTTTTCGATAAGCTTTTCCAGCCTTTGCATTTCTTCTTGTTTCCCGTCCAGAGTCTTTTGCAGCTCAGCCTACAATTAAAGGTAAATGCTTTATGCTTTCTCCGAAATTCTATTTTGAATTCGCGAAATACTTCTTTCCCACTATTCGTACCTTTTCAGACAAGGAATCCTGCAAGTATTTTTCCAGGTTTTCGAATCTATCCTCTAACTCCTTTCTCTTTTCATCATCTGCCTGATCCTTATTTTCCAACTCTTTCTTCAACTCCTGAACTTTCTCCACCAATGCCTCATTATTTGTCTGAAGGCTATTTTTCTTCCCTTCTATTTCATTCAACTCCTCCCTCACCCTTATCATTTCTTCCTTCATTTGAATGTTCTGTCCTTGAATAGCTTGGAGCACGCCTTGGAGAAAGTGCTTGCTGGAAAACTGGTTGAGTTGCGGTAGTTGCGCTGGGTCTATTAGATTACCATTGTCATCTTCACATACCTCTTGGCTATTTTGGGCTGAGGATGAGCTAAGATGCTTAATAATATCATCTAGAAGTGCAGGAAGATTTGATTCGGAAGAGCTTCTCTCCTTCAGGATTAGCTTTAGCATACACTCATAATTATCCCGTTCTGCCTCCAGCTCCCTGTACGACTCGACAATATCTCCGAAATCTGATAGAGTCACTTGATACTCTTTGGATAAGTGGCAAATCCGTCGCTCTAGGTTTTGGGTTGCTTCCCGATCTGATCACAACAAATAAAATAGTAATTTCCAAACACATTTGCATTTTTATGTTTAAATGTTTAAACGCTGACATTGATGCAGCTCTCCCTCCAATCTGCCAACGTCTTTGCTTTTCGCCCTTACATACGAAGTGATAGAGTCGAGTTCATCCCGAGGATGACATATTTCACTGACATTGTCATACTCTGTCCCGTCTTCGGAGTGAGAAAGCAACGAAGCTTTGGAATACGTCGATGATGGGGCAACTGGATGGCTAAACTGGCCACTTTCTACTGAAACGGAAGAGGCTGGACCGCGAGCGCAAGCAAAGGCGTTGCTCTCTGCAAAATTCTTAATTGGAGAATTTCTGGGATGCGGACTTGAATCAGGTTTTTGTCGGTTTGATGACATCTTTCTACTGAAACGGAAGAGGCTGGACCGCGAGCGCAAGCAAAGGCGTTGCTCTCTGCAAAATTCTTAATTGGAGAATTTCTGGGATGCGGACTTGAATCAGGTTTTGGTCGGTTAGATGACATTAGTGGGACCATTTTAAGAGTCAGGTTTTTTACTTCTGCTTCAAGCCATTTCTTCTCTTTGGAAAGGCTGTTCACTGTTTCTTCCAAAGTCCGTTGTATTTGGAGGGACTTTTGGAGTTGCAATCTGAAACTCTCGCTTTCCATCCGAATATCGTTTATACTATTTCATTTAAATATTTGAATTAATTGAATTATACGTATTCGAGTGAAGATTAATTATTATTTTACTTTGTCCTGTCTTTAGACTTGTATTTAATTAAAGAGCTAATGTCCCTTTGTAGCTGTTCACTCAACTCAAATAACGTATTAGCAATATTCGTTTTCTGAAAAAATCAGAAAGATCTTCATTGAAAGAAAAGAAGAAAGATACTTTACTAAAGAAAGATAAATTAAATACATTCAAAGCTGAAGTGTTTAAAAACTGGTTTTTGAAGTTGCGCTGAGATTTCCTTTTACTTTCACTTTGCCTCAGAAATGACTTCATTAACTTGTACTAAAATTGCATGTAAACGCTCTGCAGCTTTACTCAACAGATTTGGTGAATGATCTCGAGCTCTGCCATTAGCGCTTGAATGTCTTTCGAAATTCGGAACACGTGGTGAAGTTTGCAGTATTGGGAAAGTGTCAAAGTTAAGGGTGTCGTCATCGCTAGTTTGTTCCCCTTCACTTTGGTCACGATGAGCTACAAAATAGCTTTTATAAGAGTCTCTCTAAAGTTAAACAAAAGGTGTAAAGACTCATTACCATTTCTATATTGAAATTCAGAAACTTCCTTCCTAGGAGAACCTAAGTTTGATAGAGGGACTGGAGTTTTCGACCTAAAACATAATTATGATTTTAATTATCGTGTTTATTTGTTTATTCAAGATAATTAAGTAAATATTGACCTTCTCAATTCTCCCCTTCTGCTTAAATCACGACCGTGACTACGACTTCTCCTTTGAGGGCTTCTATTTTTGTTGCTAGTGAAGCTATTGTCCGCAAGGCCTACTTTTGGTGAAAAGAGTGAATTGACAATCGACTCGGTATTGTCGATACTTAATCTCGTCTCTTCTATTAGCTTTCGTCGTTTATCCTAATTTAAGATTTAAGTTTAGATATGCATTCAAAAATAATAGGATTGGGTAAACTTATTTTAATTCTAGAGGATTTTACTTGCGAACTTCTCAATTCCTTCATTGACGGATGAGGTGAACCCGAATCCTCGGATTCGCTAGACCTATTTCGTGACATTGTCTTTCAATTAATCTGAGTAATCTATTACAAATAGTACAAAACTCTGGAATTTAATAGGATTTAATAGCATCCCATACACCGGATAATTTTACACATAATGATTATTCTCGCTTTTACCCTCTTTGATTTCCACAGGCTAAATTAAGGGAGCCTTCAAAACCTAACCTTTATACTCTCCTAAGTAACCTCAATTAAATAGTTCTCCACATGATTTTTCGATTTTCAAAGAAAGCTTTGCCCAAATATGCAAATATTTTAATCTAAGAGCGAGCAATTGCATCATAAACTTCTTCCTCCGACTCGTCTTCAAAAACACTCGACCCTTCACTCTCAATATCACTTTCATCAAGCCTTCCTGGCCACCTTTCAATATTATCCATCATGTCTATATAGTTCATCCTTTGTTGTTCCTTCTTCTCCTCTAGTTCTTCCGCCGCGTCTCTCTTTTCCTTTTCTTTGGCTTTCTGCGCCATACTATTTCTTCTCGCTTCCATTCCTCTCTTCCAACACTTTCGAATTCTTTCACAGGTCACGAAAGCTTTAAACGTTTTCATCATGCCGGCCCTAAAATCAGTCTGAGATCGGTCTTCCACATTTTCGTCTTGATAAAAGTTGCTTTTTCTCCCAGACTTTCTATTATTACTCGCAAACTCCGCGGCCGCCACCCTCACCAGTGAAGCAAACAACGGTGGTAATGAAGACGGTGGCCGTTCAGGTTCATGGTGAGCGTCAGTGTCAGCTCCGCTCGTCTCTGTATCGCTTTGTTGTTGCTTTGTCTTCTTCTGTTGCTCCTCCTTACGTTTTTGCATCATGGCGATGATAAATCTCGACTCGAGGACCCTCATGCGAGCAGCTGCAGCACGGATTTGTTCTTGATCGGTAGCTCCTTCATTCTCTGCTTGCTTTGTGCGTGTGCCCCCGCCTTGTAGTCGGCGAAGGAAAGCGCGTCGAACTTTCCTATCTTTTCCTTGCATAGGGACTAGTAGCCACCTCCATCGGTGCTGGAATAAACATCTTTAGCAACTCTATGCATAACTAATTTATTCAACTCATTGCTTACTCGGGGGATAACAATCAGTTGTTTAATAACTGATAACACAGCCATTAAAAACGGACTTATGAAGAACACCCAACCAAAAATCTCTTGCGAGTCATCCTCTCCCCGTCCATTGAATCTCATACGCTGATGATTCGTAAGGTTTACAACTACCGTTCCCTATTATTTTAAAGTAGTTGTAACATTCTCATATTTAAACAATCGCAATAAAAAGTATTAAATAATTTACAGTCACTATAAAGAAAGAAATGTACATCAGCCCCGTTATGAAGAGGCGAAAGAAGTAGCTAGCAAACACTTCCATTTGTTCCGCATGGTCAGTAATCCTTGTTGCGCCGTAGACAAATGCGCTAGCTGCAATCTATTTCAAATACTCCATTAAAATCACTTTAATATTTCATTTAAAAAAAGGCCAACTACTTCAATCGCAACAACAGTTGGAAACATGTACTGCATCACGAAAAACTCATAGTCGATGAATAGAAAGATGCCTCCATTCTTCATCACCGGAATAAGAATAAAATAGCCGGTGAGGCAAACAGCCACCAGTACCNACTACTTCAATCGCAACAACAGTTGGAAACATGTACTGCATCACGAAAAACTCATAGTCGATGAATAGAAAGATGCCTCCATTTTTCATCACCGGAATAAGAATAAAATAGCCGGTGAGGCAAACAGCCACCAGTACCCAGAAGGAGTGATGTTTAAGGCGTGGTATGAGCGCGGCTATTGCATCCAGAACATTTTGGACTAGGCGAATCTTTAAAAATACAATCTATCATTAATAATTTGTTAGCAAAGTTGGAATGGGCTTGACTTACAGCCGTATCTGTGGCGAATGACGAGACCATAAAAAAGAATGCCAGAGTACTGACATTCCTATCTTTTATTAAGGTCAGAAAATGGGAGTAAGCAATGAAGCAGAATTCCATGCTGGTTGCATTCGACTCTGTTTGAATGTATTCACGGAATGGAACGTCAATGTCATGTTGCTTCATATAGTGACCGATGGAGCAGAAACAGATAAACTATAATATAATTAAATGTTTTTGAAAAAACTTCAAAATTAGGCGAGATTTAATTTGTTAATTTACTGCTCCACAGAACGATGTTACAATTGACATTCCGAGCGTGCAATAAACGTCGCTGTAAAATGAAGTTGATATGAATTAATCATAAATAATGTCTCAATCGCAGTTAGCCAAACAAACTTACAATAAGAAGGAGTTTTCAAAATTATTAAAACCTGGAACACAAAATGCAAAACATTTAATTTATTTAGATATTTCACCTCAATAAAAGAGGAAGCTACTAACTTGCTAAACTTATTAGCACTCCATTCCCAATGCCACTGGTGTAAATGACCTGCACTACTGCTTCCGCCCACAACTCGAAACTCCACAATGCATTCCAAAAGTCTTCAGTATTAAATAGATTCTCGATTCCAAACCAAGCATGTTCAAAGGTCATTGTTAATATTGTTATATAAATGAGAATAGCGAATGGAAAAGCGTTTCAAGATATAAGAGAGGAATGAGATTCGTAGCAAATCTTCAAATAAGAAGACACCAATAGTGATCCACGTCGAGACACTTCCTTCCTTTAAAAACAAGAAACTTGAGCTAACCAAGCTTTCCTTTAGCTCTTGTCCTTCGTCTTGCCAATACAAATCTTGATACTCTTTCTTCACCACGTTGTCTAAGATTAAGTTGTATTGTTCTAGCTTCGTTAAGTTTTTACTTTTTCCAAGATCCTTGATGAAATGCCGGACTGTTTCATTGTCATAAATACTGCTATTATAATGCTCTTCGTGTTCTGTCTTGTGGAGTTTCATTCTAATCTCAGCGATACTCATGTTCGCTACGCTAATCGTATTTTCTATCAACGCGGCCTTTCGAACTGCATCCATTCGCCGCTCAAGTCCTAGTACTGCTCCGCTATCGGGATCAAATCAATTGTGAACTATTTTTCTAGTTGTTATTCAAATAAGCTTACTAAAAATATTCAACTATTGCATGATATCTCCTTTCATAGATTGAATGTACTCCGCCCCCTTCGTCCCGACAAGTCCTGTTTCCAGGCACTTCTTCCCACCCATGTTGTTGACAATAGTAAGTGACACTTCTACATTTAAAGTTGTAAAAAAGCATGTCCTGCCCTAGAACTCCACCTTCAGTTAATTTAGTCCAAGAAACCAAACCGGGATCATTGCAGACATCATCAGCAATTCCTGTGAAACAATGGGGGCTATTGAAATAATGATTTGGGTCGCAAACCTCCCATCCCCGAAGACAACTTGTGCAGTCTGAAGCGTAGATTCGGAGCCAAGCGAGGATCACAGTGTACATCCAGCAATTAACTATGCAGCTCCATGTAAGTAGTTTACTGACGCAGCTTTATTTGTGAGGGAAAATTGTCATTATTTTAGTTGGAGGTTGAAATACTGATAATTGAAATGTTTACGTTAAGATTGGGGACATGTGGGTAAATGCAATGAACGACCCGACACCACAATATTGGCCAATAGTGAACTCCATAAATACGGTGGGGACGCCTACGAGCAACATCGTAATGATGTAAGGAATGAAAAAGACTGAAATAACAAGATTCATTTTGTTGAAATAGCTTTCATATGAATATATTATTCACATTTCACCTCCGCCGTATTTGTAGCAAAGGTAGGGGAACCGGAAAAAGTTATGAATTCCAAGTAAATAGCCAATTATTGTTCGGGTGAAATCAAACTTTCTCTGCCAAGTTCCAAGAACTTTCCTGTTTTGCTCGTTCATGATTTGAGGAAGCAGATTTCGAATACTGGCTCCATGAATTGTACCTGGTATATTAGCTTTTCCAGTGCCTTCACCATCGGCAGTTTCGCTCATGGTGTTTGGGTCAAATAAGACGTTATGGGTTCCATGTGACCTCTTATGACGACCGTGGCTAGACAGTGAGGAGGAGCCGGATTGAGAGCCGGTGTCGTCCTTTCTTTTCTTCACATTATTATTATTTTCCACTAACGGGAAAACTTTATTTGCCTTCATTCTTCAATCGTGTATGAACCAATTGAAAAACTAAATTCTTTCAAATTAATTACTTTCTCTTTATACTTTTATTTAATGCTCGCATTTTAGCCACTTCGTCAGATAAAGCAGTGCTAGTGCCATTCCAAGCATTAAAGTTGAGTTTTTTAAACTTCGCAAAATGTTAATGAAACACGTTGCCAAGCTCGTGAGCTCAAGCCAATTAGGTTTCA
>JAHZMU010000675.1:0-23505 GCA_027743725.1 Rambutsinella grinnellia | reverse complement strand
AAATTATTACAATCGGATAAACAGAGAAAAAGTTATACTAAATCCAGTACTGGCCTACTTTATATATGCCCACCCTTTACATTAAGTAAAATTTAATTAGAAGAATGATTAAATGAAATTGGGAGAATTCATTAAAAGCGAATTTTTTTGTTGCGCTTGGGCGACATCTACCCAACTTTTTGTGAACTTTAACAAATCAACTAGGTAGTTTAGTGAGTGGCCGCTAGATGCTAAAATGTTTACATTTTGACTGAAGCGGAGACTGAAAAATTGCGTTTGACGAAAACTCAAACTTTTTACAAAATATTATATCATTTATGACACCCGCAGAGATCAGCTGAATATGAAAAATCGTAAAAAAAATAAATAATTAAAATACATAATTTTATAGGGAGCAAATTTCCTCTCAAATTCAGTCAGGTTTTTAAGAGCTCTGATAAGAAATCAGAATCCCATTAAATCAAAATCGTAACCATTTGTCCTAAGTCGAATCAAAATATTTTTCTTTGAATTGTTTGAGTAGCAAGCGCTTCTTAAATTAAAAATATCACCGCAAGACCAACTTATGTTTTTCTTCATTGAGGAAATTACTTAAGCCTTTCACACATTTAAGACTGGCTTGCAGCTCACCATCCACATTTTCTATTGGATTGGTTTTGTCTTGGCTACCCAGATTTTATGCAACGCTTTCATATATGTGGCACTCACACAGCGATCTTTATGAAAAGTCATTTTTCTGGTTATGCTGCACTCATAAAAAACTTTAAAGCTTTGCCACTTTTTACTCATTTCGAACAAGACCATTTCGCCAAATTTTAGCTTAAATACTCCCCACTCAAGTAGGATTACCAGGCTCGAAAATATAAAATGCTACTAGAAAATAGGGAGAGGAAATAAATTAAATATTAGTACAATTTACATTAAGCGTTTAGCATTGATGAATGAATTGGATTTGTATTGACGAATCATTTTGCACTGTATGACGTGGGGTGGTGAGATTGTATTACCAAAACAAAGGTAGTTGGCCAGATGAACAGCATCCTCGCCAACTGTTCATCCTCACTCGCATATTAAAAATGTAGGTTACTGGAAGGGATAGCGGTTGTCCTATTTTTCTTCATGTTTTCCCCTCACACTCTTTTTCCCTCTTTGTCCTACTAAGCGAGAAGAACCGTACGCTGTTTTTTTTTCAAGCTCCAAAAAAAAACTCAACATACTCCATAAGCGCCAGAAGCGTCCTGCTTACAAATTCTTCCTTATCCTCCACCCACGCCGCGAGCTCGTTGTAAACGCTCCTCATCCTGGTCTGCTTGCCATCACAGTTCATCGCCTTACTTTTTATTCCATGTTTACTACAAAAAAAATACTCTCGACAGAGAGAGATGAGAGGAGAAAGAGGAAAACATCCCATCCTCTCATCCAAACACCTAAGCAAATTCTCTCGCTATTTTTACCTGATCCATCACAAACTTCCTGTTTCTCCCATTTTAACCGCATAAAATGCGAAAAGTAGGTGGTAAATGGTCGCCAAAGCTATTTTTAAATTTCACATTGCCCCCCTCACTTTAAATATTGGATAGAAAAATCATAATTAAATACTAGATACGCACAACATTTAAATCCCACTTCCTCTTTCACTTTTTCCTGGAATCTAAAAAGAAAATTCAACACCGGCCTCAAATCTCCATCTTAACCAAATTGGTAAAGTAAACCATTATTATCATCAAGACTCAAACCTCAAATGAATGAGTGCGCTAGAAAGGAACTCAACTTGATTTTCGCCAAAGGTAGGTTACCCCAACCAAGCTGTGAGGGAAGAAGGGATAAAGTTGTGTAAGCATTTATCTGTTCTACAATCCCTAAAAAATTCGAGGAGAGAACTTTGCACACATTTTCATTCGCGATTGAAGTTTCTCTTAAAGTCAACCGGTTCAAGTAGAGAGCAGTCAACAGCTTTTGACCCTGTTGAGACCTTGTTAAATCAAAGTGTGGCACAATTATACCTGTCTGACTTACATATCGCGTTCCTGCTTCACAAAAATCATGCATAAAAAGACGAGAAAAGAATCGTCAATAAAGATCTCTTCGACAAAGAGTGGATAGTAAGGAAAAAAAGTAAGCTAATGATCAGCATTTTATGCCTATTACATCTGTAATATTCAGGACATCTTTCTCAACTCGATAAAGATACGCTTAAGATGATTCAGACTGTTTTTATAAAACGTCTTTTCCCTACCGGCATTTAAAGCTAAATCCGAAGAGGGAGTATTTGGATAATTAACAGATGGGTAATGAATTGAAGGAAACTTTTGAATTTTCTCTTTTAATCGCCCTTGTCAACTATTTCCTTTGCCCTTTTCTCTCTTATTCCCTCCAATAAGTAAGTCAGAGTTGTACGAATGCATGTGGCTCTTAGTGGATGAGTTGTCGTAGTCATAAAAAAAGTGATCTCGAATTGAAACTCGTCTCTGAGTGTCTTTGTCCTCTTGGTTTTTGGTGCACTGCATCCTCCTCATTAGTAGTCCAACTCTTCCCTTTTTTTTAGCAGCTAAAGCACGATGATCTAGTTGCAGCAGATCATCATCATTTAAAAGAGGGCCAAAAAAGATGTGCACAACACAGCGAAAAGTTGGAAAAGCAGGGGATATAATGGCTAGCCTATTCCATAAGAATTGTGAAGCATTTTCCTCATATGAAAGAGTCGACATCAATTTTGAGGATCAAACAGGAACTAGTGAAGAAAAAAATGTGTGCGTCTCCACTTACTACTCTTCAGCAGATGCACACGCAAATTGTGAATTGAATTTAATGAAGAGGGTTTTCGCTCGCTTTTGAAAGGATAGAGAGTATGATTATCTCTTTAATGCTGAACGCTTCCTCGCAGCGTAACTTTGTTCGCACATTGCAGAAACGCACATGCTTCTATCATTGATCACATGAAGAAAGGAGGTGAATGAGAGAGGAGTTAGGTTAGCTATCAATCTCATCTAAAAGCAACCGGGGAAGCCGAGAAAATTTTGTTAAAAGTGTCACTGTGTTCGGCTACTAATCGAAGTTAAAATGTGATTGTGCCTAAAATTCTTGTCCAGTTAAATCAAACGGAGGTGGTTTAAAGTGTTAAAGTTACACTTTTGTGAATTGTTTTGTGCTGTGAGAAAAAAAGCAGAAACGGAATGACATAATTAGGTAAGATGACATTAATTACAAAGTAATTCGATCAAGAGTTGCCGGTAAGCTTATCAGAGAAATGTAAACAATTTATCAGGCCAAACACCTCAGTCTATGAACTGTGACATTAAGCTTATCGGTCATTCTTTAACATAATTTATTAAGCAAATTGTGACTTTTCGATCTGAAGTTTGATCAGGGACAAGATTTATTTAAAATAAATTCTTTGCTCATTAATCAGATCATTTCTATAAGGTTAAAAATGTCTGATCTAAATTATTTATTTTAAGAAAAGAAGTTCAAATAGAAATAGATTATTTTACTACTTCCGAAAACTCTTTTACAACTCCAGTTTATTACCAGACACGCTATAACTTCTCTAATATATGTCAATAGAAATTGCGAAATCTCTTAACCGGTGGAACATTTGCGTTTAATTTCAAATCCATGTCACACTCGTCGTAAACCCATAACTGTAAAGTATTCCATAAATCGCATGCAATTCTCTCAAAGCTTATGCAAGTTGCTCCAAAATGACATTTTCATAACTGTTCATTTAAAAATTAGCATGATGATGTATTTAGCACAGATTTTCCTAAACTATTTCAAAGCGTTCGATTTGAAGAGAAAAATTGTTCATTGCTCCTCTTATTTACATTTTATGTGGGCTGCAATTATTTAGTGTGTTAGTAGCGAGAAACCCTTGTTGGTTCTCTCTTTCCTTCATAAAGCTTTACCTTTTGTATTGGTTTTGCCCTGGTTTTATAGTGGCACATCCACATCAAGAGATTCAGGATGCTTGTCCACAAATATGGTGAAGGTCGAATCCGGTTTCAAGTGTAATACATAGTGCAATTGTTCTGTGCAAGAGAATGTAGTTCATCTGCAATGAATGTGGACTGAAATATGGCTTAGGTCTTTAACCCCAGATAGTCGTCGTCGACTCTGCCATTTTTTAGACTTGTTTCTCACTCCTACTCAACCAACTTATGAATATGATAAGGTAGACTCAAACTCATCATCCCAAATATCTACAGTCATTGTGTCATACTCATTTTTTCACTACTCTTTCAACCTCATTTGAAAAAATAAAGAAGAGTATCTCTTGCTTGGGTTGGTTTATGAAAAGTGTTTTGCACTACTTGGGATAGAAATTTGAGCTAGTTTTAATTACAAGTAATAAAATATGTCTGGAGTTGAGTCATAAACGATTTTTTACTTTGGGAGGGAATATTTGTTGCGGATTTAAAAAGGGCAGACTGTGTCCCTCGATTTGAATCGAGGGCGACGAGAAAGGATGTGAAAACGCTTCGAATATTTCACCTTTACCTTTACGCTTTAAAGGAAAGGAGTTTTTTGAGGACTGCACAAGGCTTGACGCATGGGACAAGTTACGAAGCGGTTGAGGATCTGTACGTGAAATACGTGGAGGAGGAAACTGCTTATGATGAATGTTGACGAAGGGAATCCTCTTGAGTAAATGGTGCCGAGTCGCTTAACCATTTCAGCTCGGATATTATTATCTGACTAACATTATCATAGAAGATCTTATTAGGACGGCGAAGAATAATGGGTGAGTGAGTACAGGAGGGAATTGAGAAGGTGCATTTGCAAATGCTTTCTTCAGTTACTCGGTGAGTAAGTATGCTCACTACTCACACACTTTTTTTTTCGAGCAAAATGGCATTATAGAGCAGTCAATGCTCTTTTGCCAGATATTATGCAGGGGGAAATGGCTTGAAAGAAACCCATTTATAATTAAATATTTTGCATAAATGCGGGAGATATAAATTGAAATAATTAAGAAGGGGAATTGACAGATTTTTTTATGGCATTGAATAGTTAATTTAGGTTAGGATGACCAACTGGGTTTTTTTTAAGAGAAAAGTGGATGGAGTGCGTATGAAATGGCGAGGATGATGCTCATCTTGGGCTCCCATTCCCCAAGCTTTTTACCTGTGCTTGATTAGGGGCATTGGCACATCTTTGCTGAGGCTGAGTGAGGTTCAAAGTCTTTAGAAGAGTGTGGGCTTTGCTATGAGCTTATTCCTTCCTCGTTTACTGATGCTAGATGAGATTCACGAGAGAATTAGAATAGCAACATTTTTTTCTGTGGAGGAATGAGAGAAATCATTGACTGACTGGCCCAGTAAGAGCGTTCAGTGACACGGAGTGATTATTGAGGAGGTGATGATGGCTGAGATGATAATGAGAGTTGGAAGAGTAGATGGGGACAAGGAAGGAAATGTTTAAAACTGGGGCTAATGCTATGTAATAATTTATGCAGGATGAGGGGATGAGCAAAGGACTGTAGTTTTTTAGAGAGAGAATATTAGAGGCTGTTGGGAAAAGTTCAAGGGCAAGGGTCCAATGCGAGAAGACTTGTCATGACTGCTGTGGGGTGTGCGAAAGAGATGGAAGTGCAGCTCCATCAACATTCAACTGGAGAAAGTACGGCATTGTCTTTAGTGAGCAGGAATTCCGGGCCTACAATTCATGTGATTGGAAGTAGTGGATCGACAGGGGATGAATCGAGTGGGGAGGAGCCAATTCACCAGCATTACGCAGTCCCACCAAAGAAGAATAGGCTGAAGGAGGCGAATAATAACCTGAGCAACTCGTCTCCCTCGTTGGTGTCGTTAATTAGGGCGAGTACGAAGGACATTATTGATGTGGATGGGGATGATGATGAGGATTCGGGGCCGAATAAAGATGAGGGGGTGTCTACTTCACTTACTTCCGGAGAGGTTAGCTAATAATAATAAAAATGCAAGCATTTCGTTACAAATGAATATTATTTTGTAGAATTCTGACACGGACATGGGAGGCGACGGAGATGACCATCTTGGAAGCGGGAACAAGTCGGATGACGCCGGAAAGAGTAAGCGAATTAAAACTATTCTAGTTTGAAATTTTAAATGAAATTATTTTTTTTAAAGGGATTTCAACGCCAGATTGCAATGCGAGCCCATTTTCAAAACGAGCACGTTGGCGGCTCTCACGATATGGTTAAAGCGTGTCCACTTTGCAGTTACAAAGCAGGTAAGGTAAAAAAAATAAAAGGCTTTTATCTGAAAGTAATTCTAAATTACTTTTAGGGTCGATGAAATCTCTGCGAGTGCACTTCTACTCCCGTCACGGAATAGATTTGGACAACCCAATGCCAAATTCTTCCACCCTTCTTTGTTCAGGTTCAGGGTCGCCAAATCCTTCTGGAGAGTATAGCGAGCTTGCACAAGCCCTGGGCTTTGAGGATAGGGAGAAGACCACTGACTCCCCTATTATCCCTCAACATTTCTTAGTGCCACAAATTGAGATCAACTCAAACTCACCTTATCCACCCCACTTCAACTTTAATCCGGATTCGAGCTATAGTTACAACCAGGCGAGTCCAACTCCACCAAATATTTCACCACAATCAGACTCAAGCTCTTCCAATTTGCCATCAAGCACTGATTTACTTGTAGTGAAGAAAGAGGTGGAAGAGACCTCAGAGCAGTCAAATAATAGCGAGCCTAAATCGAAAGAATCTTCAGAAATGAGTGATGACATTCAGGATATGCCGGAGGATTTGTCATCTAATAATAGCAGCTCGTGCAGGCATAAACCTACTATTTAAAAATTATTAAAACGCTTCTTAAAAACTAATATCTTTTATAGCAGATCACACAGTCCAAAATGCAGCTCTTCATCTCTCCTTAAAGTATCCCCATTAAAGTCACTCTTGAGGGATGAATGGAGGTCGAAAGAGATATCGCAGGGGGATAATGGCCAACCTTCATCTCGCGAACGAAGCGATTCCAGCTCTGGACATTCGAGCAATAGCAACTTTCACACTCAAGTAAAAATATATCACTTTCTTCATATTTTTTTTTACATAACTAACTTAATTCTTATTAGGCTTACGATGGAGAAGCAATTACTTCATCCGGGGGACCAGAAAATGGAGCACATTCCATGTACAATAGACGTGGAACTACTTATCCTTCACCTCTTCATCAGTGTGTCTACTGCGGAATCATCTTTCCAGACAAAACATTATACTTTCTACATAAAGGGTGCCATTCCGAGTCCAACCCGTGGCGATGTAATATCTGCGGAGAGTCATGTTCAAATGTTTATGACTTCAATTCTCATTTGTTGAGTAAATCTCATCAGTAAATTGTCAACAGCAGAAGATAATGCAATGCAATTTTTTTTAAATTGTTTTAGCTTTTTGATAGAAATGATTAATTTATTTTAGCTTAAAAAAAGATTTGTAAACGCCATAAAAATAGTTTATTGTAATGCGGGGAAATTCTCGTAATGAAATCGGCTCAACCTTGCCAAATTTAGATGTAGCTTTTACACCAGCTTGTCACTAACTTTTACATTCTTTTGTAAATATATTTGGTAGAGGGACGGGAAAATAGTTGACGTAAGAAATTACAGACACCCTTCACGGGTTACTAACAATTATTTGTACAATTTTAGACTAAGGACAGAATATTTTTCTACTTTGCTAATGTTTTAAAAATAATGTAAGAGATAAAAATGTTAATTTCTCTAAATCTACCACGGCCACGACTGTTTAGCTGAAATAACTTTTTAAAACTATAATTTAGAATTTCTCACAGATAACTGACGACAAATAGTTTAAGACATTTTAAAAATTAGTAACGGTTGTTGTATTTTTTACTTACATCTCAAGGTTAAAAAAAAAGTCGATTGAGATACTTTATACTTTTCACACCGAATCCTTTTGTTCAATTTCTCCAATTTATAATTTTAAATTAAAACTTTTAATAAAGTTTTCCGCTAATTCTGTTGCCAATTTTTAGAACAGTTGCGAAGCTGAAATAAAAAAGCTTGTGAACGCAGAGATGAATTTTTGTTTGCATGATTTTTTTCTAAATGATATCAATCGAAGGATGAAGAAAGAAATAATCGGGAGATATTTTTTATATACTTTTTATTTCAGTTTTAATAATACATCAACCTAAACCTTCAATAAATATTAAATTCTATTGCAGGACACTTAATTTCTAACTAACGAGGGATAGATTTTTTCTAAAGAATTTGCACAAAATTAAAAGATTGACAGTGTTATCAGCAGAGGCAAGTTGGCATATCCAATTATATTTTTTTCGATTTCTTGAATTGGATTAGAGAATTATTTACAACTATTGTTAATATTTTTTTCAAGCTTTATAAAAACGTTTGTTTTGGTGAGCCCACCTCAAAAAAAGCTCAGAAGCGGAAGTGATTTTTCTAAGATATGTTAAAGGCTAAAAGGGTCGAGTTTAGTCGACTTTTTTTTGAGCATACTCCTTTATTGTTTTCAGTGAAGGTAATCACATTGAAATTAAGTGATTGTAATTAAATCACGAGAATCTATACAGACATGAATGGTTTTACATAAGAACGCGTCTGAGATTATCACAATCACATTTGCTAATTCCGGCAGTGCTGGAGTGACACATGTAAAGTGGCTTAAGGTCAGCCTAACTCGTAGATGTGAATTTTATTATCAGGTACGTAAAAGAATGTGATGAAAATGGAATGTATTTGAAAATTAGGAAAATAAAAGTTAAATGAAAGGAGGTTGAAGAAAATATAAAAATATTTGAAAGTAAGTATTTCCTTTAAAAAAAATTAAAGCTTCAACCGAAATATATTGAAACCTCTTAGTTTGTACTTTGACCAGCTATTAGGAAGGAAAGATTTCGTAAATCTTTAAGAGAATTTCTAATGAGCAAAACAACGAGATCTGTGATTTCTTAAAATAAATTACTATTGGAAATGTGACTGAGTTTAACAAATCATATTTTGGAGATATTTTGATACTGACTATGTTGCCATTAGTTTAAAAAATTTGATGGCATTAGTTTATAAAGGATGACTGGAACTTGGGGAGTTGAGATTTTTCGGGGGCCTATCAAATAAATACTTCGAAAGATGGCTTCGTCAAGTCCAACCAGGAGGAATGTAGAGCGGGATTACTCTTGCTTCTGATCTCCATCCCTTTTTGGCGTTTGTATGAGGAGGAGGCAGTGTGAGTATCGAGGTATTTGTGAAGGCGACGGACTGTCTTCTTCGGATGGGCTCGGCACCATTTCTCAACAGCTGAAATTAAAGCAATTTTAAATCTGCTTTTATAGAAAAGAAATATTTAATTTACCTTTTAGGAGAAAGCACGACTCGTGAATCGTAACTCCCTTGTTACTCCACTTTACAAAGACGCGGTAGAGAATTGCGAGATAGAATTGATTGACAATGAATATTGCACTGTTTGCCTTGTTGCACATCCTACAAATTAATAAATGATTAACTCATTCACATAATCTTGATGATTATTTCTTGCCTATTTAAAAGTCCATCGCGGAACGCATCTAATGCCATTTTCGTCACGTTTAGACTAAGCACAGCTAGTGGAAACTCGTGGATGGGGTGGCGAGACAACTTGAGAATTTCCGGAGCTAAAGTTTCTTTGGTTTCCACTGCTGATGACAAGTAAAGCATTTGGAGAGCGCCGAACATTCCAACACCTCTGAGATCACTGGCTGGGTCTTGGCCCTAAAAGAAGCATTAATTATTCACTATCACCTCTAAAACTTAGATGAAAACTTCCATTATAAATTTATAGGACAAACCTGAAATCCAATTTCTTCCCAATGCGTTCCATAACGAGGGCAAGTCGGATTTTTCGTCATAAACACGTATATACTTTGCAATATTCTTCGGTGAACACTAACATCATTGTTCATTGGACCTGGAAAAAGAATCTGGTTTAAAAAGGGTCATAAAAGAGAGGAAAAAATTAGGTCATGTCACGTACAAGCTGCTATTGCAAAGATCAACTCTTGCTCAAACATGAGGGAAGGGTTGAGCGGTGGGTTTCCAACGAGATCTCTAAAACGGCTCCCCAATTTCCTCGCTACTTGTGGTTTGATATGCTCGCTTCGACTCTGAGAAAGAAGTTAAGAGTTAGATTAAATAAGCAATTATTAATTTTTATTTAAAATACCATGAGATTCTGCATATCATTAGTCATAAAGTAGGACCACGACTCTGTGAAGTTGATTGGGATCGAGTTGCTACACTCGAAGTTTATACTTTGCTTCAAATTCATTACGTCTGGGGTTGACCTCCATTCATTCTCTAAGTCTTGGAAGCCTCCTTCCGAAAACCTAGACAAAAATAATTAATACTTTCTTCTATCAAAAAAATAATTATTCCATTTCCCACTAACCCATGATGACCATTCAGAGAGTCTGTTGAAGTCGCCAGCTTTTTATCCCGGGCGTGGATGCAACTGAGATTGATCTCCTTCGCCGATTGCGTCTTTCCTTGCCTTTTCTTCATTATTGCACTGCGCTTATCTAAAACAATTCAATTATTACTCAAATAGTCCATGTCAGTCTCTTTCCACCTGCTCAATACTAATTGAATAACTGGAATGTTGCATAGCAACGTATTGTCGCCTGGACCCATTTTAAAATCCTACGTCAAACGATTAATAATAGATGGTGAAACCCTGCCTATTATTAGTAAACCGATAAAATTATCTCTTGCTAAGCACAAACCCTAATTAAACTAATCTCTACATGCTCCCACTAATTATACGTTTATTTAATGGCTCTCAGCAAAATGATTTGACTAAAAATTCACAGCAATTTCTTCCCCCTCTCATAATTCACTTAAATCCCCACTTAAGAATTTTTATTACTCTTTGCACAACTTTCCTAAACTGAAGGTATTCAACTAGCTCTTAGTTATTACTGCTCATTTATTCAGGCTACCTTTTAATTTCTCTCGCAAAATACTTAAGTTTTTCTTTTTAATTCTGCAGCAAATAATCTTATGTGTATGGTCAACTCTTATTTGTACGGGCGATGTAATTAATTTTATCTTATCAGCTCAATCCAGTCTGTGGAAGATGAGACAAGTGTAATTAGTGAGATGGAAAAGCAGTTAAGATGCGGCTAGAAAAACTTGGTAGTTTTTACAACTTGAGGAATATTTACTCTCTTTTCAGCTTCCTCACAAACCTCTCTAATCAAGTCCCGATCAAGTTATTAACGTCGTATTTAACAAGAAAGAGTTACTGAGAACAAATGGTAGAGTCGACAAGTGCAAAACTGATTAGTTATTAAACTATTTTACGATAGTTGACATTCTCTCTCTCCCTTTTTATTATTTAACTTTCTTTGTGATTAGCCATTATTAGCAAGCTGAAGAACAATTGCCTTCTCTCCTTTGTCTAGTCATATAAATTCCATCTTACAACTCAAAACATCTTAACTCTCTTCAAGAGAGTCTCTTGCGCATTGAAAATTGTCTTTAAAAAGGAAATAAGCTATTTTATACTTTCAATCTTTTTTTCCACAATCTATAAAATGGAGTTTGAGGATGAGGAAAAAATAAATTTGAAAATATCTTTTTAGAAGAAACATGAAAAGGAAAATTAATAAAACAAAGAAAAAACGATTATTATGATCATATTGTCAAAAGATGGCCATTAATTTCCTTCCTGTCACTAAAAGATTTGATTAGGCATTTGCTTGTAAACATGAGTATTTTCAGAGTCGAAAAGAGGAAGAGAGAGCTTTTATGCAAATTCAACATCTTCGCATGTCGCTTGATAACTGTGATTTGTGGGTAAGCACTTATCTCTCTGAGTACCTTTCTAGACTTGAAAATGCATTTTTTTTAAACGAAGCGAATCAAAAGATCTCTGTTTTCAGCATCGTTGCACTTGTTTGTTGTCAAGAAAGGTGTAATCGCAAAAAAAGTCGTCATGTAATATGCAAAATGTGCGAAATGCCTTTGTATAATCTTTTAATTCCTCATTTTCTCACACTTGACAAGGGAAAAGAGGGATTGTTACAACTTTGTTAACTGCTATTATTGCAATAATGAGCAAAAATTTCCATTTATTATTAGTTAAATTTGCTAAAAACCTTCTTACCTGTTTATTTGAGATGGTCTGTCAATAATTATTGCGAGAGTGCTATTTCCGAGCTCTACATTTCTAAAACATTTGCACTTTTGACCGATGAATATTTAAAAAGAATTGATAAATAAATGATTTCAATAATAACAGTCTGCAGTCTGAATTAAGCTTGATTCCTGCCGGAAGTCTTCACCAAAAAGCAAGCAAAATATTATTCAATTAACTCAAATAATTGCACACATTCTTTTTGCAGTCCCATTTGGGAGTAGATTCTTAAAAGAAAACTCCCATTTCTCAAGGCAACTCTACTGGAAATGTTGCAAATTTAGTCTAAAAAAAAGAAGCAACTCACTCCACTCTCACTAACCAACTAGTTCTTTTGTTGTGGCTAAAGTTGCTATATAAAAGGAGAATATTGATCCAAGCCTCGTTTCCCTTGTGCAGAAATTATGTCAATTTTGTCTCCTCCTATCCCACTCGTACATAATAGAAGGACTGAGTCAAAATTATTTTGCACATTTTTACACAATTCTTTCTAAGATTTGCTGCCAATTCGGAAAGAGATCGGTTTCATTCAATCCTTAAAACGTGTGTGTGAAATAGACCGCGACACTGGTTCATGCTATGACCCAAGTCTTTTCCTCAAATTTCGATGACACTGCCCCCAATTAAGCCGTAATTATCATTAGCATTTTAAAATATCTTCCGCAAAAAAAAAATGAGCTCTTTACAAATTTTCTAAAAGCTTTAATTTCCCTCTCACTAATCACCTCTCTTACACAATTCTTAAACTCTTAAACTATTTCGTAATAAAAAAAGTTATCATTTGCTTTTGGAGTAAGACAATTAAATAATTAATTTTTTTAGTCCTTTTCACACACTCTCAAGCACACCAACACACACTTCCCTCACCACTCACTTCCCATATAGGACTGAGGAGTGCATATTTTATAAGAGCATTTCAAGCTTCGAACACAAAGCGAAGGAATACCTTCCACAATTGTGGTCGGTTTACTACCTGAAGAGAAGCAACGTTTTTTTTCTTTGCTAGTAAGTCATAAAAAATATCCACTTCTTTCTTCTTCAAGAGAGAGACGCTAATATGCACTGAATCTTCACTCAACAGTCAAAAAAAAGTAAGAAACGCTCTCTTCTTTTCTAATCCTAACCACGTTTCGCCTTTCGTCGGCCCATTCCAGGATTTTTCATGACAGATTCCCCTACTATTATACTTCAGCCATGTAACATGTGTGCAAAGAAAGAAACATCTTTTAAGAAAGAAAAAAAACTCTGACCCTGTCTATTTTTCTTGAAGGGGAGACGCTCGAATGCAGTAGCCCTGCTTGATCCACTCCGATGTTAACGATTCACTCGTTGCTTTAGGCTCCCTGCTTTGTTTATTATTCCTTTCATGGAGAATGATCATCAAGTGATAATCATTTGTCCCGGAGAAGAAGAAAAATTCCTCGAGGGAAGCCCAGCTATAGTAGCCTTGGATGTGATGATGATGATTAATTGGGATAGAAAGGAATGCTGTAATGTGATAGAACCTATTTATAGCAGGGGCAACTACTTCCTTTGTCTAATGGAATGTATTACTCTCAAGAGGCTTCATAAGCATTGAGAAATTGCTTCAAACCACACAACAATCAGAGAAAATTGAAAAGGGAAACTCGAAAAAGTGTATCAGTGTGTTACGAGTCCACTCAATAACTTCATAAATTGATTGAATCAATCAAAACCTGCCTTCATTAAATTCTCGACCACAATTCATATAAAATTCAACTAATAGTAGAGGAGGAAATTGAAATGGAGAGTGGTAGAGTGCCTGTTTCAGAGAAATGAATTTTTTCTCTTGAACTCTGAGCATAATTTAATGCACAATCTCATAAAAAAAACGTGCACAAAAAATGTGCAGCGTAATGCAGTCAAGAAATGAAAATCGTTCGCCATCGAGAAACAATAAGGCTATAACTTAACAAAAGGAGTATGAAAACGCTGACAGCGAAAAGCGCTCTTTACAAGCAAGGTTAATCATTTTGGGCTACCTGTTCATAAACTGTGCTAGGGTTACGGTCCACCACTAGCTTGACTACTGCATTACTTGTAAAATAAATCGATATCGGAACAAGTTCTCTACTTGGTCATTTTTTTCAAGCATTGTAAAAGCCATTAAAAGTGTCAATATTTGCCAATAAGCAGAATCGATTGGGCTAAAGGAAGTTAATTGTATAAAAATTAAATTTAGAGAAAATTGGCGTGAGCAAGCTTGTTCTTGTAATTTATTAGAAAAAGTTGACAGAGTTGTTGGAGGCGAGTCAGTTGCCTACTTACCCAGAGAGAGAAAAGGATTTGATTACATTGATTTTGGTGTTGGTGTCAAGCCTTGATGATAATCAAGTTGTGATAGAGTTGAAAGAGGATGATTAGTGAAATTATCACTTTCAATAGCAGAATTTCTTCAAGGCAGTCTTTAAGCAACTTTTCTTGACAGCATCTATGCAAAAGTTGAAAAGTGAGGACAAGACTTTGAGGGAAATGCCGGCTAAGGTATAAAGAGAGAGGTAAAGAAAAGAAAACGCGTTTTTAAAAAGAAGGAAAGAGGAGGTGGCCCATGTGAAATGCCAAACACTTTGTTAAATCTCCTTTGAGAAGACGAAATGGGTGGAAAATGGAGTTTAAAAAAATGCCTAAAGTTCTCACAATTCTTTAGAATAAAGGATGAGGATTTACACTGTAAATTTTAGAATATCCACTTAGGCTTTAAGACATGTTGGACATATGGTTTCCCATGTAGATGATTATGATGCATCACAGCCCTCTTTGTCTTTTAAACTTCTCCCCCACAAGGTCCTAAAGGCCATAGGGGAAAAAGCAGTGGATTTCTACTCATGAATATTTGAACCGGCTGCAGCTACGGTCAATGGAAAAATATGAAGTGACGTATGTAATAAAAACGGGCATTTTTTTATTGGCAGGCTGACGTCTCTTGGCCACTGTTCAATGGGATGATCAGAAGAGATTATAGAGAGAATTCAATGTCCAGTTGGGGTAGATTTAATACCTGCTTTGCCTATTAAAGAAGCTTGAGACTTGGCTTGGAAGCAAGGTCGGGAAGAATGAATTGTGTATGAAGCTGGAGAAGAATATTATTTGGTAGTGATGATTCTGGTGGCCGACGAACTCTGTCCATTGTTCTCGCTTTCCGTGTTGCTTCTGAAAATGGGCTTGGTTTATCTCATGATACATGACAAGAGACAGAAGAAAGAAGAACGGAATTGCTTCGACTTTGTTCGAATTTCTTGGCAAAAAAGCAAGAGAAATGTTTGGGGATTCTTTTCGATTTGTGCAAAAAGGTGTGAAGTAATTCTCTCCTGGGTCAATAGAATTCCTTTCTGCTTTTCTTTTTAAGTGTAAAAAAAAGTGCGTTGCAAAACCCATTTAGATTTGGCAAGTAAAATTTGACAAAAAATCAAACAGGCGCATTTTCCCATGTCTCAGGATAAATTTCAATTGTAAAAGATTTTTTACGTGAGGCCAGTTACGTATTGAATATTTTAACACCTCGTTTGTAAACAATGTTGGGAAGCTTTTAGTCTATCCAATTCTACACCCCAAATTCCAACTCACATCCGTTCCTCGTCATGTGAATGAATTTTCACTCCTCCTCGTTTAAAACAATAAAAATCTTTTATTCATCCGGACCCTTCGTCCTTCAAGTCCGATTTTTTCTCTTTCACACACCAAAAAAATTATTTACATTGGCCGTTGGCCATCTTTAAGGGTATTGCCTTAGGGTAGAAGTGGTGCCTGAGAGGATGCAAAGGTATTTTTTTAAATCCTCTTCTCGGTCAAGTAACCAGGCTTTGTTGTCTCCCTTTAACAACCGGAGAGGTAGAATTTGTTCTTTCCGCATAGAGAAATGAGAGAGGATTTTGAGTAATTCCTCCACTTCCTTTCCCCTCTTGTGCTCGGAGAATGGTAAACAAAGGATGAATTAAACCTGTTTCGACTCTTCATAGAATGCTGCTGTAGGAATTGGAATCGAGCTTCTTCTAAGAGCACACGTTAAGCATCTAAAAATATTAGGAATGTGAGAAGGGTTGAAGAGAATGGCCTAGATGGGAAGTTTTTTTCTTTCGAATCTTCAAACTCGTTCTGGACTGGAGTAATCAAAAAGGTGTTATATTTTCTCTCCTTCTTAAGCTTCTGAATGTAGTGGACACTAGAAAAATCTCAGAAGTGATATTTGAATAAAATCAGAGGAATGTCCATCGTTCTAGTTGAGCAAAAGGATTAACCCCTGTCAAGCTTCCGAATAAAATGATCTTCACGATGTCGTGAGCTTTTACTTATATCCATGGCGTGCCATGCACACTTATCGTTTAGTCTCTGCATCCTAATGAGAAGGAGGTAGTTGCTAATATATTTTGCACAAGTTGCTCCCCTCATCCAGGAGTGGATCTACTTATTTTTATTCAGCGAATATTTAAGATCAATCATCGACGAATGAATGGGTTACCCAACTTGCGAATTTCCCCTATTCGTTTTTCGATTTATCCCCAGGCATGAATTCTCTAGACGGGTTGAGCATGTCAATTAAATCAGCTCGAATTTCATCTTGTAATTGACTGGGAAAAGTTGTAAAATGAATTTATTGATGCTGAACGTAAATGGATCTGATTGAGAGTTCGGGTATTTTGTTAGGAAATGATATGAATACATATAATTTGATATAGAGAATATAATTCAGCTTTTTTTGTTCAGATTGTGATTAAAATATTAGGGTGACGAGAGTGCAAATTGCATGCGAATAAAATGCGGGATCAAATGATAGAGAAATATTAATATTAAAGTGAATAAAAAAAATAGCATTTTGTCTTTTAAAGTATTTATTAAAAAACATTTTAGAAATGACAAGAACAATTTGGTAACAAATTCATGTTTTCATGCTTTCCCCAATAATTGAAGAAACAGCAATCAATATTCACTGTCAACCTCTTTATTTCCACCTGAACCTTCCGATTCAAAAAATAAACTTTTCAATTCTAAATTTTAGACTTCTCAATCAATAATTTTATCTTTGCTTGGATATCAGCATTTTTAACACCTTTCTTATTACCTTTGATGCGAGCGTAATGCAAAGCAGTTTTCCCACTCTTGTCCTTACTATTTATATCAAATTTACCCAGATTAATCACATACTTTAAGACATCTAGAGAGCCATATTGCGCTGCCAAATGAAGTAGATTTTTCTCTTGCTTATTTACATGATCTAACTTTCCACCTCGACCTTTAACCATTTCCAATTTATTCAGACAGTCTTCCTGATACTTGAAGACGGAGAGGAGGAGAGGACTGTTCCCTTCCTCATCTTCTCCGTTAACATCAAACTTATTTAAACTAAGAACATACTCTAATACCTCAGATGATGCGAATTGCGCTGAATAAAGAAGCAAATTCTTGTCCCCCTTCAAATGATTCAAGTTGGCTAGCTCAATTAACAATTTAAGTTTGGGCAAACAATCAACGTTTAATCCATCAAGTGCATCAGCACAAAGGAAGAGAGGTGTATTCCCAAAACTGTCTAGACCGTTTATGTCGAACTTTCCCAAGTTTAGAATAAACTCAAAACATTCAACGGAAGCATATTTTGCTCCGTGAATAAGCAAGTTGTCACCACGCTTATTTAAACCTAACTCTGCTCCCTTTTCTACTAGAAATTTCAATTTTTCCAAACAATCAGAGTTGTCCTTCGCATAAAGGGAGAGAAACAGAGAGGAGTTTCCATTCTTATCTTTGCTATTAATATCGGCCTTGTCTAAATCTGCAATTAATTTAAATGTGGGAAATGATCTCGACCTAGCTGCATCCAATAACATTTCTTCGTACTCATTATTTATATCCAGAATATTTTCGGGCTTTAAAAGCTTCCTGAAACCTTCCTTACTTTCGCTCAAACAAGCAGCTCCAACCAGAAGACACTGGAGTGGAGTCCCTAATTCTAATTGAATATCTTTTAAACAATTTTCTACAAACTCGAGCAACGCTTGTCTTTCTTGTGAGTGCATTTCCAAATATTTTGTAATTAACTCTACCTGACTGGAGTGATCTAGTGGGTGGAGAAAGTAGCTTTTAACGTTTGGCAAGAGGCCTTCTATTTCCCCAAAGTCGCACGGGAGCCATAGTCGAATACGGGTGGATTTAAAGTCAGAAATATCAGTTAGTATTCCGCATACCAAACCCCATTCCTGAAAGTCGATGTTGTCAAATCCATCAATAAATAATTCAGCAATTGGCATCCCGCCATTCGGAATAGCCTCAACTTCGCTTCCTGTCAAACATTTAAGAGCCGCCTGAACAGCGTCGTCTTCATCGACTTGGTTTCTTTTTGCTTTCACAGCCTCAACAACCTTCTCCATCTTCATATAAAGCAACTTCCGTTCTGGAAAGGCACGTCGAATTCTATTTCCTATTTGAGCAAAGAAAGTTGTCTTCCCGATTCCTTTAGGACCCGTGATGGCAATAACTGATCTTGAGTTGGTATTTCTGGATATGATAGTAAAAAACTCTTCTTCTGTCAAACTCTTCCGACCTTTCAATATTTGAATTCTTCTATTAATGTAGAATTGGGGAAGATTAGGAAGGGGATGGTCTCCGTCTGAAATCAAATTTATATCAAATATAAAATTAACATCAAACTAATCAAAAAGTGTAGTCAAAATTACCTTCTGATTCTTTCTGCCCTTCAACTCTGCACTTTTTGGATGTTGATGGTAACTGAATGGGCTCCACTGCTGGCTTTTTTGACTTGACATGACCTTCCTTACTTGTGCTTGGTTCGGAGGACTTGCGCTTTTGGGATGTCATTGAAGGACCTTCCATTTCATTTAATGTCCGCACAGATTTCTCAGCTGACATCCGCGGAACTTCTTGTCTTCCACGCCTTTCATTGTAAATACTTCGCAGCGATATCATCTCTTCACGAGCCTTATCCCATCTCTCCTTATCCGGTTGAGATAAGCCCAAGTCTCGTTGGTATTTTAGATTTGCAATGATATGCGCATCCCAATCATCGCCTACCTCTTCGGATGTATCATCAGGAATGATGGTCGAATCAGAACCACCGTCGTTTCCTACAAATTGCCGTTCCATATTTGCAATTAACTATTCACTTACATTCCCAAATGATTAATTTAAAATGATTTTGATTAATTCTATAACCTCCTTCAGATGATAAAGTTGAAAGGTGCTCTTCCCCCTTCAAATTATTCTGGTGATTAGATCGTGTAGACCTGCGCATTTTGTCCCTTTTAAATAAAATAGTTATTTTTCAATCTCTTAAATAAATTTCACGTCATTTAAATCAATTTAAAGAAACGATTCTTGTCAATAAAAATCAAGGATGAATTGTCTTACTGGTTAGGAAAACGTTAACTTCTAAAAACTGAATCAACTACTTTTAATTAAATGGTGTCTTAAATGCCAAATTTAAATGTTACAAAAGGGAAGAAAATTAATCGAAAAAAAGCGAAATGAAAACGTGTACGAGCACATGGGATATGGGATAGATCAGAGATTATTTGAGACAAACCTGATAAAACGTTTTGGGGGAATGGACACGCCGAGTCTCAACGTTGAGGGAAGTGAACAAAGAGCACGTTTCAGTAAACGCTGAATGAAAGGGCCAATGCCAAATCAAATGTCTTCATCCTTTTATGATTTCCAGAGAGATTTTATGTGAATTTCATGCTTTCCCAATAATTAAACAAGATTCATCTTTTTACATATTCCACCTGAACTTTTTTACTTAAACTCTTTGGCAAAGATAGAAAATAGTTTGTAACAAAAAGGAAACAATTTTAGTATTGTGCTTATAACCATCTTATATCTTAAAAGCTAAATAAAAAATGCTAATTTCTTGTAAGGAAGGTTAGCATGTGGCCCAGTTCAATCTCAAAATGCCCCGACTAGCTTTCATTAAATGATTAAATGATGATTAGGAGAGAAATGTGTGAGGATAGGCAACCTTTGAGAAAAGTAAAATGTTGCTAAAAGTCTTGAAATGAATCAAGCCAGCTTATCATTTCTTTAGGACAACCGCCCTCATCATCATCACACTTGATCTGACTCACACACACCTCACCTGTCTTCCTTTCTCACAATTTATTTGCCATATTTCTTGAATTTATTTTTAGTGAATAATTAAAAATGGCTGATATGCAAGACAGCGTCTCGGACCATTTGAAATGTCCAATTTGTTTTGAAATCCCCAAAGATAAAATGTTTCAGTGCCGGAATGGGCACAGATTTTGTGAAGATTGTTGGAAAGTGTTTAAGGAAAAGGTTTGTCCTCAGTGCAAAGATCATATCCCGAAGAATCCAATTAGGTGCATGGCAGTAGAAGAATTGCTGGACAGTTTCGGGCTAGAATTTCCCTGTCACTTTCAAGTTGCTGGGTGTAAAGCAAAGAAGGACATGAAAGAAATCGGGAAGCATAACTCATCTTGTAAATACGACTTTGAAAAGTATTTAAGTAAAAATTTATCTTAAAAAAAGGCTAAAATGTTTAGAAAAACTGCAAATGAATATTTTGGACAGATTCGGCAAACTGGAAAAGGTGTGCGGAACCTTCGGTTTCCAGAACTGTTCATTCCACTTCAACCGAGCGAGTATTGATGATCACCATATAATAGTATGCTCTTAATCTCTACTATTGGAGATGACAATGAAGCACTTCTCAAGACGTGACGATTAGTTACCTAATTAATTATGGCTTTATTCAACTTTAACCCAGTTCAAATATGACATGACTCGACTCTGCTGGAGTAGTGGAATGAATAACATCGAGTGGGTGAGCTTGTGCTCTCTCTGACTCTCTAGCTGGGCATGCTAAACATTTGAATGAAGTGGTAAAAGGGAAGGGGCAATCTAACTATTATGACATCTCCTTTCTTTTAAATAATTTAATTTCGAATTCCCGTTATCGCTGATAGTCTCGTAACCATCCGGGTGGTCTTCGAATTCTTGTGGAGCGTCGTACTGCATTCCCTGGATCATTTCCAATCTGCTCCTCTTGTCCTTCCTCGTCTTCATACCCTTCAGGTGGTGGCCTTTCTCCGGTCTTGATTAGTTGTCGCCTGTTGCGTGTGTACTTTCTCCCGGCAACCAACACCTCATAACTTCTCTTTCCCTTTATGGAAAGTACTCGTCCCTTAGTCCATTTCTTCTGTCCCGGTAGCTTCATACGAATCGTTTCACCTGGAACTAGCTCGGACAGATCCTTTACATGTTTATTAAAATTCTTAGCTTGAACTTCTTTTGCTTTCTTGAGTCTCTCTCGAACGTCCTCGTGTAGTTCTGGCTGCAGTAACTCCTTTCGCACAGGTAGTCCCGTTCTGGTCCGTCTTCCGAACATCTTTTGGGCTGCGCTGAGTCCTGTATCTGCTGTGGGGGTGCTCCTCCAGTCCATTAGTGACTTGTAAAAGTCTCCCTCTCCAGCCAGTGCTTTCTTCATCAAAGTTTTGCATACTTTTACGGCGTTTAGGGCGTGATGAAGCCCTCGCTCATTTCCGACAAGAGCATAAAATGCGTTCTCTTGAAGCTCTGCTTTCAAGACAATTTACAATCTACTATAAAGACTTTGAGAAAACCTTCAACTCTTCCGAGACGACAGTTTTTACTCCGCTCATGTTCGATCAGTAGGTGGTGGGGACACAACTTCACTTATATAATTGTCATCCGCTTTAGTCCACGTGACAAGTCTTTGCAGTTTCTACCCTTCTATTTACCTCACGGGCTTCCGTCTTGTGATGGATCAAAGCGTTTTCCAGCGGATCAAGTTCACTCTTTTGGAATTGGAAGAGACGACTGTCACGATGCGCCCTCAGCTCTTGCTAAATTCTGGTGGAAAGACGTTAGACAACTCGAAATACTATGCTTATCCCCTCGATAGTAAATTGCCCTACAACTTCCATACCACTTTCCAAATTATAATTAGCAAACACGCCATTCCTCAGCCTCCAAAGGATGTTCGAGATTATGAGATTAGTTCGTTCACTTTTTACAAAATCATTACTCCATTCTTGCTAAATAAGGTTAGTCTTTACCTTGTAATAAGAAATGGATTAGATATTTCAATCGTTAAATTAAATCTATTCTCTCTAGCGCTATCCTCCCATTATCCGCCAAGTTAGGTGTGCTGACGCCGCCCAAAACTCGGACGAGATTAGATGGATTGCATGGAAGGACTTTGGAGATTACAGAGAACGCTTCACTTCAATGTCAATCTTTAATAGAAAGGTCACTTTGATTTGCCGTGCGAATATCAATGAGAAATGGCTTGTTGGAGGGGCACATTTGGATAAGGAGATGAAGGCGACGTCTTTGCAACTTTAATGCTCCCTTTTTGTCGCTTCACTTCAATGTCAATCTTTAATAGGAAGGTCACTTTGATTTGCCGTGCGAATATCAATGAGAAATGGCTTGTTGGAGGGGCACATGTGGATAAGGAGATGAAGGCGACGTCTTTGCAACTTTAAGGCTCCCTTTTTGCTCAACTCTGAGGAAAAATACATCTTGGATGAGAATTTTGAGGTAATTAATAATCACGTATTTTCTAACCCTTAAGGGCCCTTGTTAAAATAATAATTTCTTTTTATTTTAAAGGTTCTGTTCACACCCCCGGCTCACCTTTAAATGGGCTAGTTGGAAAGATGCAAAAGAAATGGAGAGAGTTTCAGTCCATGATGAGGATAAGAGTCTTGTTATTTGTGAATGGAGGAGAACTCCAGTCTACCACTTTATTGGAGCAAAAAAATGGGATGATGTGGAGGCTGATGGTCGCGATGATATTTACGTGCTCGTAGTAGAGAAGTAAGTGAGAAGGGAAAGGGAGAACCCTACAAAAGCAACATTTCCACTCTCCCAAGAAACATTAGCTTTTAATCTTGCATTACAATTTGGTCAGAAATAGATAAGTAATCTAAATTGTATGAATATTTGCATTGTTTACCTTAATAAAACTATTCTTTTTGATTACAATAAGTTCTTATCATACTTTATCCCCGCTTTGACAAAGACACCTTCTCTCTCCAAGAATACTTCAAATCTCTAAACACAACTTGTTCATAAGTCCCATTAAAATTTTCGTATTCCTTCGCAAATTCAAACATTTTTCCATTATCCGGGCAGCCTCTGCTATCCTTCATATATTTCTGGATAATTGGCACCAACTTCGCCTCAATTCCTTTCCTGATTGCCTCTTCCTCTTCATCATACAAATCCTTGAATGGAGCTATTAACAAAGTGTCCGTCTCCTCCTTCAATTTCCTCACAAACTCTGAATACTCAACAGTCTCTATTCTATAAAATGCATGCGAATAAATGCGGGATCAAATAAG
>JAHZMU010000674.1:0-12068 GCA_027743725.1 Rambutsinella grinnellia | reverse complement strand
TTCCGTTGTTTGTCATTCTTTAGCCAGGGTTATTCATCTCTTTAAATGGTCTTTCAGCAAGTAAACAAAAAATATAATGGTAATGTGCCTTATTATACGACCCGGTTTAAAGTGCATTTTAAAGGAACAAAGTATAGTTAATGCTTTAACATTAGAGAAAATAAAGAGGATTCCATGTCTTTTGTTGTAGTTAACATGAACCTCTCTCTGTGATCTTGCTCCTTCTAATTAAAATAACATCCAAGTTTGGAATAATAGCTTTTGAAGCATTTTGGATCACAGAGAGAAGGAAAACAATAGAAGCACTTTTTAAAATATTGGAAGCTTTAAAAATATCTTAATGAATTGCTGAAAATAATCTGGGCTTGAAATCATTCGGAGGAATGTTAGAAAATGGAGCTTGTCAACGTCGCTTAAAATCTAACTGAAGGAATATGCGAATTGTTATAATACAGATTATTGTCGTCTTCATGTGGTATTCATTGTAATACATAAACGTATTAACTAACTCTTCAGTCAAATAATCATTATCAATCAATTAAAAAATTCTTTTGCTTTGCTTATCAAACATCTGCTGCTGTTTACTCATCCCATTCCGATGCTACTTACTACCATTTACCCACCGAGATTGGGTTATTGGGTATTATTTTTTTAACTACACGCAGGGGTCCACTTGAAAACTGATGATGATGGACTGTCAGTCAGAATCAACTCAAGGAACTGTTTTGTTTCTCACCTGCCTACCTTGAGGAAACTATTTTGTTGCTTATCCAGCAGAAAATACCTAGAACAGTCTATTCTCCAGAAGACAAGAAACCCAAATACCTTCTGGAGAAGTCTTGAGGCTTCTCTACTTCTACTCATGCAATAATCTTTTTGAAAATTCTGGAAAACCTTCCCCAATCCAATCTACTTCCAACTTGATTTTCATTGCTCTTGAAAAAACAGCATTTTTTCCCAGTCCCTTCTTCTACACGAGTAGATGAAATAGTTTATTAATAAAATATGGCAACCTGTAGATAAATCTAGGCTGCATTATTGAGCCAACAACCCGAAATGTTTTGCCAAGTCTGTCGTAAATACTAGGAGGCTTTGCTCAAGTGTTGTATTGCGTCAGTGAGACATACAATTATTATCATTTCTTCAGAGTGCTATTATGAGAGGAAGACACGCCAGACCAAGACCCAAACAAGTTTACAAGATTACAACTACTTTATTTACTAGAGTGGCCGGAGAAGAAAAAACTTGTATTTTTAGACGGCTTCCAGAATGCGTGTGTGCTTCTCTTATTATTGATCGACATGGAGAACATGCGTTTACTACGTTTTTTATTATTTTTTCTCCTCCAGCAGACATCCAAGTCATTTGACGAATCAAGTTTCCATTTTTTGTTGCAACTTTTCCAGATTGCATACTCCTCCACTCGTGCTACTGTCATGAGCTCTGAGTAATCCATGTAAAACTTCTTGTATGACACAATGTCATTGCATTTATTACATAACGCAATCCAATTATTCGGAAAATGATAGTACGAATCATATTCACGCAAAGTAATAAAAACTATCTTGTCTCATCATCATCCCCACAGCTATTCCATTTAACTAGCAACTCCCCCGCATGTGAAGGAGAAGGACAGATGAAAGGATGAAGAAGAAGTTATTTCCAAGAAAATAAATTCAAAGAAGGCCGTGCCCCTAACTTGTACGGAGTAAAAAACGTATTTACCCGCCCAGAAATTACACGGTTCGTATTTTTCACGAAAAAAACTGACAAAAAGGACAAGTGAGCTTTTGCTCCAAGCCACAAACTAATGCAATAAAGCTGTTTGCCAAAGCCGGCGCATAGAAGCACAGACCCAGCCGGAGGACACTTTCCCCAAAAAGCGAATGGCACACACACGCATAATTTAATGCGGAATCATAGACTCCGTCTCTTTTAGCTAGAGAAAAGTGCTAATAAGCATTAGCTGTAAGCCGAACGCCATAACATTATCTAAAGGGCGAGTAGATAGAAAAGAATTTTCTCGTTTTTTTCTCTTTTTCATGAAAACTTTTCAAATATATTTTGGTGCCGGTTGCGGGTTGTTGGCACTAACTAGTACAATATTGCATAATAATACAATCATATCATTATCCCATAGAAGATAAGATTCAAGCAAAATGCTCAAACAACGCACCACCGAAGTGATGATAGCCTGTCCTCCTGCTCTTTGTTCGAGTTTATCCATATTTTTTCTGGTTGAGAGAGCTCCTGCCACTACCACCTTTTCTGAGTGAGGTTGGCAGGTTCAAGGAAAATGAAATCAGACGCGATATGTTTTTCTCTCTTCTGTTCATGAAAAGAATGCTTATTGTAATGCAGAAACTCGGCCAAGTTTTTCTGGTCAACCACTACCGAAAAGTATGAAAAATGGTTATCCGTATTTATATAGACATATAACTATTTTCTTTCTTAAAAAACAAAAAAAAAATCCTTTTAAAAAATGTGAAATCTGAGCCGATATCGACCTCTAAAACATAAGTATGGATGGCAAGAACAAAAATCTTCCTTCCTTCTTTTGTCTATTTTTTAGAGGATTCCTGTCTTTTTCCTGTCGGTCATGTTGCCAACAATTCCGCTCTTGCCAGTTCATATGTGTTTACCAACTTAAACTCTTGTGATAAGCTTATTAAAGATATTGCCTATTTAAACTATTCCCAGTTGTTTTTATATTTCGTCCAATGAAATGTTTGACTTTTTTCAAGATAAGTTTGAACGGGGCGGAAGGGCACTCTCCCTCTGCGGTTTTCCTGATGACAACGTTTTCACTTCAGGCTCAATGCGTATATCCACATATTTAAGATATAACAAGCACAATTGAATGGCAGATATCAAGTCACTGACTTTTTCTCTCTAAAAAAATGGTCCGCTGCCAAAAAACCGCTATTCCTTTGTAACTCCTTCTATATGACCGGTAATAACCCTTGCTCACGCATAAATACATGCGAAGTGTGATAGAGAAGCCTTATAAGTTATAAAGTTTGAAAAATATTAAGATTGTTTACATCCGAAGAAAAAACCCGCTCGTGCCAAATCTGGACTTGATCCACTCATTTTACGTAAGTAAATGAAGCAGAAGCAGGCCTTTCACTTGCCGGAAAATCCCTCAATAACTTTCAATCAAGTCTATTGTGTGGCCGTGTCTGGCCGTCTGCGTGTAGCCTTGAAGTTGGACTCACACGTCACAGATGCATCGAGTGTATTAAAGCTTCTAGTCCACTCCTTGAGAAATGTTGAGAAAAAAGTCATTCGCTTGCTATTCTAGTAGTAATAGATCCTGCCAGAAATAGATTTTGGTTACACGCTCCCAACTTTCTTCTTTTAAATCATATTAAGCCTATATGCTTTGTCTATAAGCCTATATATAAGCCTAGTCTTTGTATATACCCAGCTCAATAACAAACTTTTTGTCATTGTCAGGTTCCGTTTGTTCCCTCCACTTTCAAAGGCAGTCAGACAAAAACAACTTTGAAACTACTCCACTCATTTTTCTATATATCCAGCTCAATAACAAACTTTTTGTCATTGTCAGGTTCCGTTTGTTCCCTCCACTTTCAAAGGCAGTCAGACAAAAACAACTTTGAAACTACTCCACTCATACAAACCCCGTAGCCATATAATCCTGACAAAACCACATCATTTTTCCTTACTCTCTCGCTTTCAGTTCAAAACAAAATGTGAACGATCACGACTATGACTCTCTAGTCCAAGATCACTTTTCCAATTGCACAATCTTTGCTCACTTACTTTATTAGCTCACGTTTCCCAGCAATAGTATAGACCGGGCTGGTCCAATATTGGCAAATAAAGGGAGACGAAACAAAACAGGAAAGTTGAGTTGTTTGTTCGCTTTTCTTACAAGAGATCGTCCTATCATTCCGCTTGGTGCGTATTACAAGCACACGCACAAGACAAATCTTTTCTTCCTCTCTTAACGTGTATGTGTGGCCGACTCAGTCTGGCTATATGTCAAGAAAAGACTCTAATAAATCTCTCGTTTTCTTCTTTCAGCTCAACAAAAACTCAAAAGCAAAGCGTTAAAAGAGAATGAGAAGGGCTTTTCTCCTATTTTTTATTTTTACTCTTCCGATATTTGCTTTGCAAAGCTGATTTATAATGTTTGTTGGTTGACGCCTCAAGCTAATGCTGGACTCACACTTGGCTAATGACAGTGCAATTGTGTAAGCCTCATTTTTCTCATACAATTAGATTCTAAAAAAATCCTTTCTTAATAGACTATGGAACTGTACTACTCCTTAAGTAAATAGTTTTCAGCTCAACAAAAACTCAAAAGCAAAGCGTTAAAAGAGAATGAGAAGGGCTTTTCTCCTATTTTTTATTTTTACTCTTCCTCTTCGATATTTGCTTTGCTAAGCTGATTTATAATGTTTGTTGGTTGACGCCTCAAGCTAATGCTGGCCTCACACTTGGCTAATGACAGTGCAATTGTGTAAGCCTCATTTTTCTCGTACAATTAGATTCTAAAAAGAATCCTTTCTTAATAGACTATGGAACTGTACTACTCCTTAAGTAAATAGTTTTTTTTCTCGTTTTTACAGTCACAATACTAATCTTATTCAGTGTATATGATTATTTATGAGACCACCACCGGAATCGAGTCGGCACCCAGTTGGTAAATAAATTTACTGGTGAGGATTAACAGTAAAAGGAGAAAGAAAATATGAAGTGTCTACATATTTGGAGTGGAGTTGAATAAAGTACAAACTTCCTTCCGGCTCCCATTCATGTGCACAGCGGAGAGAGAGGCTATATGGACTGCGACAAAAATGCTTTCATAGCTCAGCCGACTTATAAAAACGGTACTTGATATAACCAACTGTACATAAGTAATGGATTGTATTACATGTCAACTCAATTTCATGACATATGTCAACTTGACTCAGGTAAAAAATATTTTAACATAAAAATGTAATGTGTAGCTCGTTGGCAATTATAGCGACGTGGCNCCATTCATGTGCACAGCGGAGAGAGAGGCTATATGGACTGCGACAAAAATGCTTTCATAGCTCAGCCGACTTATAAAAACGGTACTTGATATAACCAACTGTACATAAGTAATGGATTGTATTACATGTCAACTCAATTTCATGACATATGTCAACTTGACTCAGGTAAAAAATATTTTAACATAAAAATGTAATGTGTAGCTCGTTGGCAATTATAGCGACGTGGCCTAATGGAAGGCTAATCATGTTTGGACATGGAGAAAAATTTCATAATAAATAGCAGCTGGAGCTTTCTGAGTGAGATGGAATGTGATATGGTCTGTTTGTTTTTTCTCTTCTCGAGCACTATTTTATTAAATAGATTAGCCCATATTATTAACTTCCTTTTCACATTATTCCTAGCAGGAGTTAAAAAGTCGGAGCTTTGGGAATGCCCATTTCATGACGAGTTAGGTAGAGTGGAACTGACATGCCAGGAATGAATGGTGACGGTGACGTTGTCCACAGACTGACTCGTGACATGGGTTGAGGCTAAAATAAAAAGTTGCACTGCCAAAAATATTTTTTGTTCGCCTTCGCCTTCATTTGGCTCTATATTATTAACTTCCTTTTCACATTATTCCTAGCAGGAGTTAAAAAGTCGGAGCTTTGGGAATGCCCATTTCATCACGAGTTAGGTAGAGTGGAACTGACATGCCAGGAATGAATGGTGACGGTGACGTTGTCCACAGACTGACTCGTGACATGGGTTGAGGCTAAAATAAAAAAAGTTGCACTGCCAAAAATATTTTTTGTTCGCCTTCGCCTTCATTTGGCAATAATCCACACAATTACCAGTAAATCACCTATTATTAAATATAATTTCTGCGAATTGTCAACAGAGTCTAGTCAACCAGCAACTTTTTGTTTGCTCTTTGCTCTGACATATCATTAACTATGAGGTTTGGGTGTGTGTGGGACCGAGATAAAACGGGAAATCAATTTCAGCCTGGTACCTTCTCTGTCACTCTTTCCTACCTCATATCATTAAATTTTTGAAAGGAATGGAACAATAAAACTGTTTGGTATTAGGTTTAACTCCCACTCCGTCCTGGAAGTGGTAGGAGGGCAGAAGAACAACAAACTCGAATGATTTTCTCCGATTTTTTCTGCAACGCTGGACATTTTTCTTGGCTAGAATTAAAGATAAAGAGTGAAACGTGAGGGAGAAGGACGGACATCAAACAAGAAAAAGTGACCAGTGACCACCAGCAAAGAAAGAAAAGTATAGCGAGAGTCAAATTCTTTCAAGAGTGGAGTTGCTGCTGGTCAAGCTTCACGGGATATTGCATGGCTTCATTAAAAATCAATACAACCAACTTCTCCACTCCTTCCCAGCTCGTTTCACATTGAGCAATGTTCTTATTCCTTGTAATCATATACCTTGTTCTGGTTCTTGCTCCACTACCATCACCCTTCTACCTGAAAACATCCTCCTTTTGTTTCACTCAACTGGAAAATTGCTAATGATCATCATCCCATTTTACCCTAATAGTTTAGAACAGTCTTGAACCTTTCAATAAAAGTCTTCTTTAATGTCACTGACCACCAGCCCACAGCACTATTCACAAATATCCCTTTCAATTCTTTTCGATTCCTCAACACTCCCCCACATCAAAGGAGTGAAATGTGAGACAAAATAATAAAAAGAGACATGACCAGTGCCTAAAGCTGATTGTTTTTTGTCGTGAAATAAAAGAGCAAGGACATGTGTCATCTCATTTCCCATCTGACAAATGAGAGTCGTCAATGGTGAAACCGATACCGGAGTGGATTGCAAGAGTGAAGAGCAATTTAATATCCCTTTTAAATAAAAGCCCATCCAATTAATCTAATGTAATGCTAGCTGAACACACCACCGCATCACCGCGCTATATCATCATCAGACTCTGAATTGAAGTGAGCTATTGCCAATTTATCCTTATAACGCACCTTATTCACCACAGCTTTTGTGCCTGTGCCAGCATATTTATCCTAATGGGAGAAACAAGGTGCGTTTTCTTTAATTAACGGCCATTTATTTCCCCTCTCACCATCATTACTTTTTACTGTTGACGCACATGTACGTACACATTTCCACAATGCATTTGCGGATGGACAGACATCAATTAGGATGCGGAGAGTAGTCAAAGTCAAAGCAGTTTATACCTGTCTCACTCCACTCTTCACATCAATTTCTCATTTCTTCTCTTATATAAAGCCATTTATTTCTCCACTCGAGTAAAATTAACGGACTACATAAACCAATGGAATTCACATCAGATCTCTCTCTCCCTACAAACAAAGACACTCCAGTAGTGGAGCATGAAATGAAGAGGGGAGAATAACAATTCCTTTCCAGAGATTAATCTCAGTTGTGAGATGCAATAATGACCATTACATCAAATCATTATGTTTCATTCTCTGATGTGTATCGTGTCGTGATTTGGGAGCTGAGACTTGAGGTGTTTCTTATATAACTTTTTTTCTGCTGGACACGCAATAACTAGTAACAAGAGAGAAGTGGGAGTAGTACTGGACTGCACTTTTCTTTCTTGTTTAGTGAGTGGTCAACAACATCCCATCACATTATTAATCGACCGTGTTGTTCCTTGTAAACATCCGTCACTCATTTTCCCTTCCTTTCTACTAGTCTCCAGCACTTTTCTCAATCCGATTTGATCATCATCAACTGATCCTTTCTTCTCGCTTGCAAGTTGCAACAAGAAAATGCTATTATTGTTCTTGTTGCGTGTGTGCTCCCATCACACCGTCGTCATCAACACTGTCGTGTTTTTCCTTCCAGACTGATTCTCTTCGATTATTTCCTGCAGTGATGGATGTACACACTTTTTTATTGTTGCGTGCAATCAAACCCATACAAATGGGTATGCAGTGCATACAAAGATTTTTCATTAGCTTTTTACTTTTAATAAAAATTCACGGAACAAAATCATGTTCTACTTCCTCACAACATTATTCAAAGTTGGAGAGAGAATTCGCCCATTATCTAATTTTTTCCATACCTTCCAGTCTTCAACAATTACGTTGCAGTTTTTTCGGTATCATCATGTCGTCACGCTTCACCTCCTTTCTTATCGTAGAGAATAATCATAGCATTAATGATTTGCCTATTCCTTTTGTTTTATATACTTTCAAAACAATCATACAATCCCTATTGTTCCTCATTATTATCCTTAATCACGAATGCAAGAAAATGTCTTACTGGAACGTAAATGCAGTTATTTTACATATCATCAGTTTCAATCTCTGGCTGGGATTCGGATGATGAGCCTTAATGAATCTTGCCTCTGACCATGCACGTTTATTCATGATTAAAATTGAAGTTATACATAGGCCATGTGTAATGATAAAATTTTTCAATAAAATCGAAATGCGTAAACGGTTTACATAAAGTCATAACTATCAACTGCCACTTTTTATTTTCTTCTAGCCAAGTTTGTATGTTTTCTTAAAGAAAACAGATTTAGGAATGAGAGGCAACCTTGTTTCCTCTGTACACGTGTCGCCTGTCCTCCTTCTCTCTTAAATTATCCAGAGAAAATTTAGAGCATATATAAAGCTCATACTTATTTATATCCTAATCCTAAAAAATCCAATAACTTTCCAAAAAAAATCTCTCTAAAGGTTTTGGTTTCAGTGTCTAGTTTCTTTTTGCTCTTTCTATTTTACATGTGTGCAGTTGCTCCTTGTCATTATCTATCAGTATCTCCATCATCATGATCACATGCAGTTTGCAAGAGAATAATGGAGTTTCAGTTTTCAACAGTCATGTCTGTCTCTGTCTCTCTCGTTCAGGAAAACCAATAGATTATTCACGACGGTCTCGCACTCTCCTCGCTATTATTACTCAGAGACTGTTTACATTCTGCATTTTATCCCTGCACACGGGCAAATGCTATTCCAAAAGGCTGCACCAAAACAAGCCATTATGCAAGAATCAAGAAGACGTTGACTCTTCACTTGACTTTATCCTTTCCCAGGACCAAGAAAGAGTTGCATTCGCACATTCAAGGCAAGAGAGAGAGAGAGAAGGAAAACCGAAGTAACAAAAATCCACAAAAAAATACAGAGACTAAGTCTGGTATGTAATTCAATGCATAATGCATTAAGTAATGGATAAATATATACACTGGGTTCAGCTTTAGCCTTTTCTCTCTGTGCAATATGAGACAGGGAAACAAGAGATGTGTGTTTTAATGCTTTAATGTATTCTCGACTTGCTTTTTGCCACTTTTCCAGTGCATATAGAATGTGAGAGTGTGATAGTGATGATGGGATATGGGATGCAGTTAGTATTTATGTATGGCTTAAGTTTCTATGTAAGCTCTGATGATTCTGTACTCGATGTTGTGCCAAAATAGCTGCATTATTAAAGCAAAAAGCAGGGATAAGGAGAATGGAAGCTTAACTTGGTGATCTCTTCCTTGTAAAATACTCATTTTTTGTATGTTCTGCTTCTTAAGAGATATTTTAAGAAGGATGAGCTTGTTCTACTAGATCCCCAAGATGGTTCTTTGTATAGAAATTATAGAGCGATAAACTTGGAAACACTATAATTCAAGTTAATTATAAATTTAAGAAAGGGTATGTGCAAATAAGAGAGATGATGACATACTTTGAGGCATTGCTCAAAGGTTTCATTGGAAGCTAACCTTTTGCGTGTGGTGGGGCAAAAGTTTAATCGATTTCAGGATCCAGGTAGGCGAAACCTGCTACAGGTACCGTTTCTGATGAATTTAAAGAGAAAAATATCTCCGAGGCAGATGATGAAATCAAGCTCGTCAACCATTACCCGTGTCATTCCCGGAAACCTTCAAAGATTCCAAGTTGAACTATGAGGTTTTGCACCGAGACTACTTAGAAGTGTACAAACAAGTAGAGATCAAAGCAAACACAGTGACGTGCATCATAGCACCCGGGAGAAAATCAACATGAGTTGGTAAACACAAATAGACATTTAGATATTGGAGATTTAAGTCACATTAAATATTTATGCCTTAAAAAATTCAGTGGTCTGTCAACACCACTTTCCAATCGGATGATATACGATGCGCTGATTTCACTAGAAATAAAGCTTTTTTGAATAAAATATTTCCCAAGCAATCTGCTCCGTTCAGCAATTTCTGTTTTTGTTTTTGGCAACGGAGTAGGTGAGGTATCAGACTTACTTTTGCCAAAAATAGGAGTCGGGCCGCGGGCCCTTGAACAAGATGCAAAAACTCCAGGCCCCGTATATAAAACAGCTATAAAGGCGAAAAACTTTTTAAGACGGGCAAAACTTATACTCTTCCACTTTCGTAAGATAAATTTCCCTTCAGTTTAAGTGGTTCAGTTGAAGTCTAGGCTAAATTATCGCTGCTTGATTGCTACAAGACTGGAAGCAGTACTCTATATATTCTACTCATTTAAAAGTTTTAGCGAAAGGGAGCTTTCATCACTAAATGTTAATGGAAGATATGCGGCAGAGTTTCCATACATCTTTTCCCGAATATCTTAATTGCGCAATCTTAATTTATTAATGATTAGGAGTAAATAGGAAAGACCTAAATTAACATTTCTTTTAAACCATAACTTTCCCAAGTAAGAACTCGACTCTATTAAATGTCAAATAAAAGTCTTTTTTCGTGCAGCAAATCAAGTTGCTTTTCTCTCCCGTGATTGCACATCGATGGATCTGGCTGAGAAAAACTTTGAAATTCAATACGACCGAGGACAAAACTTGAACGTCTATCTCCCAAAACAACTTTCTCTAGAAAACTTTTTTTCGCGAAAAGGCATAAGCCACGCAACAATATCATCATTTCTCATTCATGCTTTGATTATCTCCCAGCAGCGAGGAGACCGATAAGAAGATGATGACAATGTTGCAACACGTAAGGAAAAGTTGACCTCGTTCAAGAAGAAAAACTTTTCTGTACTCCTCACCTGCAGACTTTCTCCAAGTCTGAAAGATGCTTTTTCTCCAGAATATGAAATGAGATGAGTCCTATTTCTTCATACCTCCTTTTAACCTGTTTTTAGCTCAAAGTAAGATTATATCCTAGTTTCAGAGGGAAACGGGAACAAATTTTGTATTTTTTTCTGAGCTTCTTCATCTCCTCCGAGCCAAGGTTGGATATTCCAACCATGCTGTTTAAGAACTCCCATAGCTGCAATGTGCTACCGGCTCAAGACTAGAGTCTCCACCTCCACACTAAATCTCTCTTGGAAGCTTTTCACAAAAGAAATTTTGCAAGATAGGGTATGGCGATTGTAGTGCTGTTGCTAAAAAATTTTACTTCCTATCCCTCCTCTCTCCATATATAGTCCACTTGGGCTTACCCAACTTTCTCCCGTTTTTATTGCAGGCTGCGTGCAGCGGTGAATGGCCTTACAATAAAAAGGAAAGAAAAAGTGTCTACTTTCTTTTATATTTTTCTACTAGTGGATATAAAAAGTTTGGAGTAAGTACCGGAGAGAAGGAGAAGAAGGAGCAATTGTGAAAAAAAAAATTCGACTGACACAGTAAATCCAATCCGGCTATAGAGTAATATATGTAGAGCGCTTTCTATAATGTTCTGTGCCGGGCCACATTTGCACATGACTAAATGGGTGGAAGCAGGAGGCTCAAGATAAACGAAAGACAATAAAGAATTGCACAGATTTAAGATATCATCTTTTTTGCTCAGAGATGCATTACCAGAAGCAACCTGGTTGAGATATTATGCTGGATAACCAGTTCTATTGTTGGACGATTGCACGAAAAATGTAAACTAATATTTACCTGCAGAAGCGAATGAATTTTTCTCTGACACAAAATATATCGAATAAAAAGGTGCAAAAAACCAAAATGATTAATTTAGGCATCGTTTATTTCAAATGAAGAGAAGACGAGGCTTACCGAATATTCAGATTGATATAACGATTTTTTGTTACTGTCTAAAACCAAAAGGTTCCTTTGCCTTCTTCAATTCTGTATGTAATACAACATACCACTTCATATAAACTTTCACTATAAATTGAGGTAGTCTTTTGCATATA
>JAHZMU010000673.1:0-13318 GCA_027743725.1 Rambutsinella grinnellia | reverse complement strand
CGCGTCGAATATTAAAAGGGAGTAAAATGTATGGAAGGGGGTCCCTTGACATGATAATAGTAGAAGGCCAGGGTGCATTGAGCACACGCCCACAACCAAGAGTCACTTTCTTACTGCTGTAATAACGAAGCAATACTTTTCTAATGTTGCAAAACATGGTAATAAGAAGCTGATATTAAAATATAAAGGAACTTCGCCCCAAAACGACGATATTCCATCAAGCTCAAAAAGTCGTTTTCTCTCTTCAACCTCCAAACGGAGACCTTTTTCAGAGACTTATCTTCTTATTATATAGAGAATAGCAAAGCCAGCCAACCAACGAACATCATTACCGACTCTCACTTTTGCTCTTTACAGTTTTAATACTTTTCCCAGTTTTCTCATACATTTTCCCTCATTTTTGAAATAGCAATAATGGGAAGCAACACTGGATGAAGATGAGGACTTATAATCGCACACTCTACTATATTATACTTCACCTAAGAATAGTTTCGAGTATATATGCATTTTATTGGAAATAGGAACCACTGGTGTTCCCGCTTTTCCCACCACCCTCACCGCCAAGATCGTTTTGATGTTGCGCTCATCTATTCCCCAGTATAAAAAAATATATATGAAAGTGAAACGGCAAAATGCCATATAGTTAGGGAGGCAAAGAAGAGGAGAAGGAAAGAGAGAAAATATCGATCTTTGAATAAAGATTTATCAGGGAAGTCAGACAGGTTTATGTTCTTATTTGTAATAAATGGAATATGTTTTAAACTTTACGGTCCTCAATATATTATTAGAAGTACAGCGAAGGCCTTGGCTTTTCCGAGGTATAAAATATCCCTTCATATTTTACAGGATTCATGTCGCACCCATTCATTTCCCTCATGATTAATAGTCAGAGGGCCATGGCGGTCTGTAATTTTCTTTTCTTTTCAGGAAATTCTCTCTTCGTCTCTCCATGTGTGGAACTCTCCCTCTCTTACTATCAGTTTTTTTGAGCCTGAACTAGATTTTTTTCAATACCAAACGTAAAATATTCCTTTTTTGTAATGTGATCATCATAATAATGGAAAGGACGTATTTACCATTTCTATGCGAAATTGCCATTTTAGATTGAAACCATCACATTCATTTACTTTTATGTAGTTTAAGAAATTCCGATCTGAAATAGTTAATGTCTTTCACTTCCTATCATTTTATATGCTGACAAGAAATTTGCGTTATAATCGCAGAATAGAGAATGCAGATATTTTAAGGCCATTTGTTTCCCCCCTAAACATTAAATTAAATTTAAATGTGAAAGACATGCATCTTTTTGACAATAATTTCTAGAAGAATTGATCGTCCCCTTTTATGAGATTTAGAACGTCACCACTCACATCCATGGAGGAATATGAATGTCCATCCATTCATCTCCCAAAATACTGGATAAAAAATCCACTCCAGAAAACTTTGTTATATTCCGGCTATTTTCTAGAATTCTGTTTGGATTGAGATGATATATTTTTTGGACAAGTCTAGTAAGCCTAATCTAAATTTATTTTCGAAACTCTTTTCGAAAAAGTTTTCGTCGTCGACGTACTTAATTTTAATACTCGTGCATAATGTCAAGCTTATCGTTTATAGGAAATGTATAAACCTGATCGGGACACATTCCACACATAACGTCTAACGTCTAATAATTCCTCCTCTCTTCTCTCTCTCTCCCTTCATCCTTCATGCATCATTATAATTTTCAGAGTATTCATGAAAATTAATCTCCATCTCATTCTGACATTCATGCATCTACAAAAGTTAATGTTGAAAAGTTGGGAAGGAAGAAAAGTAAACTTGCAATTGAGAAAATTTATCGCCCTTCCCGCAAACTCTTCGTTCCACTTTCTTCTTCAGGCAAAAACAAGAGGGTGGAGACCATCTGAGCTTTAAGAGAAATAGAAGCTTTCTGTTTTCAGAGAGACTTGTACAACTCCTACTGATGGTAAAGTATTTCCTTTCCAGTATTTAGATACTCTTTTTACATTACCTTATTATCGGTAGTTTTTGGATGGTTTTGCTTACTTTTGTAAGAAATTTAATCAAGGTCTAACCATTTGGAAACTTTATATCATAAAACTAATAATAATAATAAATGGTCGGACGGATGTTGTGGATGTGGATGAAAATTTTCCCTTTCCTTATATAGCCTTCTTTTTTACACTAATATACTTTTAGTTTGCTCAAGTTAGCAATGAAGAAAATAAATAAAAGTACTTAGGACATAATATATGGAATGCTCTTTCAAGATGGAAAACTTTAGCTAAATAAACAGTCCTTCTCGTACCATCAACTGTTATTAAATGTAATATTGCGTTTTTGGGAGCGACAGGACGTCTATCGATTCACGAGAATTGCTTCTGCTGCTGCTGTTTCCAGTGATTAATGTTCAATATACGTAATCACATGTAGTTGATATTCCAAGTTCCGGTTGAGCCCATCGCCATCAACATCATCAACAGCCGGAGAAGTATCGGCAACAGCTCGACTCTATTTTTAGCTTTAGTGGAGAGCGGGCAAGCCACTTCGTTTCGAGTGATGATGGCGAATTAAACGGAAAATGTTGATGGAATAGTGAAAGGTATTTGAGCAACTCATTTCCTGATGCTATACTGAAGTTAATTTATTAAAACATAAAATTAATTTCGAAATGATAAAAGTTTCTTCCAATCCTTTCAAAACGTCCATTAATTTCCACCAATTCATAAACAAATATTATGGAAGTTTTACGCAAAGATTTTATAGCCACTTGCAAACTTTTCTCGTCTAATAAATTATTCGCAACATTGATAAATTACATGTGGCTGGGTATGATTTAGGTTTATAAGCGAATATTGTTTGCACCAAAGGTTAAATGAGATTCACCTTCAATTTTTTTGGGGAAAAACTTCAATTACTTTAACTCTTTCACATAGCACGATGCCCCAACTCAGTTTCCACTAGATTCGTTTTCTATTGGGGAAAGTGGAATGAACGACCAGGCTTGGATCAGTTTGGAAGGGCCCTTCATAATATAAGTTGGTTGATGTGGTGGTGATGGTGCTGGTTGTGCTGTTTCTCCTGTGTTTTATCGAATCATATAAATCTCTGTCAGTTTCAGCAAGCCTTCTGTGTGACTCGCTTCCCCATATTAGGACGAAGGAACGGTCGGGGGTGCTCTGAAAAATGCATTACAAATAACAATGACACATGCACGACTGGGGAATTGAAATTTCAAATTACACTCCCTCTCCCCCATATCCTTACAGCATATGAAAGTTTGGTAATGTCCTGGTAGAAATTCCAGTCTTAAAAAACTACCATTACCGTTACTCCAGCCACCAGTAGTCGTTCTCCTCATCTCTAATGTTTTTAAAAGGCAAGTTAACGGAAGGACAAGGCAACGCGGGTTCATTCGCTGCTGTGTCGCTGAATCTATAGCGAAGGTTTTTATCGTTATTGTTGTAGAAAATGGCAAAAGCAATATCATGCAATAAGGGACCTTCTTACATATTTATGGATGTGTGTGTGGAACGTGTACACTTCTAATACATTAGAGGCGAGCTTCGGAGGCAAAAAGAAATTGCGCATTCATTCCATTTTTATGTAATATCGAGAAAGCGACATGATGATGAATTTGCAAGAATGACGGGTGAAATGTTTTTGACCAAAATTGAAATTGCAAAGTTTAATGTTTGGGAAGAAATTTATATTCGGAGAGCACGCTGAAGGAGATGTATTAGCGGGAAGAATAGAAAACTTATTAGATTTTATAGATTTGACGTGGGGAAATCTTGCTTGACATTATAATATGGAATATGCTGTTCTTTCTTCGGGAGTAAAATAAATTGGAGGCACACATCTGGACACTAAAGAAGGGTGACGTTTTAAAGAATATTAAATTTAGCGAAAAGAACATAAATTGTTAGGCTAAAATATGGGAAACAGAATGTTGATTTGTCAGGCAAGAAGAAAGTATGTAAATTAAAATTATCACGTTTAGAGCAGGCTGCCCTACATCCATTTAATCTTTGTCGATAATCGATGCTCATGAGATACACTTGACATTTGATTTTAGTAAATATGATATTACTTGAAGTAAATAATTTAAATAGTAACTTAAATCATAATACGTAGAAGAAACTATTATCCAATTTTTAATATATTTACATATATGACAAGCTTTAGTTAATATTACTTTTTAATATCCTAATATCAAATATTGCACAAAATACCGAATTGTTCGTTATTGGAATAGGATATCCCTTCATGATTGACATTTTAATGGGTTTTACATGCCCGAGCTAATGTACATAAGCTGTTATAGATGATATTTCTAGGAGAAAAGAAACGAAGTGTAATGGATGGCTTGTAGGAAGGAAAAGATTGTGTTCCTTCTCCTATATAACGAGGTAAAAATGATAGATATATTTTTTATACGACTTATATTAGAAAATGAAATAAAGCTGCCTACTCATATACTCACACGACAGCCCATAAGTCACTGACAATGAAAACTGATATTTAAGAGAGAAAATACTTATATTCTTCCAACCTTTTCATATCAATAATGATAATTATTACTGGCCGCCTTGCTGTGAGACTATAATTAAAGTTTTAATTATGATTCCTTGCAGGAGAGAAAACCACGTGATCCTCTACGAAGTAATGGGACTGGAGGAGGGAGAGGAGGAATGCATCATACGGTACTGACATGTTTCTCAATTTTTTTATTCGCTTCAAAATTCTATTTACGGAGGGATTGAGTGCTTACATGCTTTTGCTTTATTGACCCTCCAATTGCTGCAGCGTCTACTGCAATGATTTCGAAACTAAAAAGTTTCTTCCAAGAACGTTGCTTTTGCGTTTTTCTGCTTATCGATTTAACAAAGATGCTTGGCTTTGGCATTTAAACTTTTTGCGATAAAAAACAAGAGAATTGTATATTTTAATTTTTAATACGACTGCATTCACATCAAGCATTAGTATTAGTATACATCAAGCATTGAAGTTTGAAAGGTTTTAATGGATTCGAAAGTTTAACAATCATAGTTCCCATGCTCATCATCCAAAGTGAAGAAAAGTGTCAGGCTATACCTGATATTCAATTCAAGCATATGAACATGCAGATTGGAATTTGGAGAGAGAATGTCAACTTTTATTCCTCTTGTTAGTATAGATGAAATTGAAAAAATAGTGAAACTCCAATTTTCCAGCTTAGCTTGAGAGCACATGACGTAAGAATACTTCTTGTACATTACAATTTTCCACATAAAACGGAAATATACTGAAGGTATGTGTTTCTTGAAAGTATTATTTTTTCTTTTCTAAAGTAAGATTCACGTGGGAGCAAAAATGCCTTTATTTTTTCGTGATGTGGTTGAGGAAGCAAGAAATTTCATCTTAAATTTCCAATCCTTTGATTTTCATCGGGTTAAAAATTGATGAAATTAAATCTCATGGGCTGTGGCAATAATAAAGCGAATTGAGAAGAAAAAAGAGGAAGAAGAGAGTGAAGCGAAAAGACTTTATATATACCCCAGCTATAAAAATGAACGCAGGAGTGTGATGGCAGAGAGAGGAGTGCATATAAGGAAAATATGAACGTGTGTTTGCGGTGGTGGTCTTAAACTTGATATAGAAGATACACACATAGATTCATACAAAACCAGCATGATTTTCTAAGCTGGAGAAGAGAGGGAGGATGGAAAAGGAATAATAAAAGTGAGGTTGTTCGTAAAGTATTTTGGAAAAGTCCATTCCTTCTTCCTCCGAACCGAATGTGCTTGTGGAGGAGAGGAGGAAGTAACGACGAGAGGAGCAAGAAAAAAGAAGCAGTAATAATAACAAGAGAGAAGAAGATGAGGAAAGCCGGTTAGGTCGGTTCGTTCGTTTTAGTGGTGTGCTGGAGATTGAACGGTTGAAAGAAGGGAAGTGAGCCCAAAGCATTATTTTCATTTACAATCTGGCAACCAAGGGGGGTAGGGTAAACGTAAAGAGAGACTATTGATTTTCCACCACGAAAAAACTTTTCCTCTGTTCTTCCACGTACATTCTTGCACCTCTATCAGTTTTCTCCGCAAGTAAAACCCGGGTTTACTCCAATCTTTGTACATGTGCTTATATTTGTATCATAGAGCTTATCATCAACACCACCACCGTTGTCATTACAGGCTTTTGTAAAGTTAAATGTCTATATCCATCTTACTCATAAGTATAGCACATGCTTTGACATTCTTTAATAAGAAGTATAGATGGGTTGACTGAGCTGACTCTGATTACTGACAAAAATTATTTCCTCGGGGGATCTTATCATCATTACCGCTAACGAAGGGTAATGGTTATGTTGAAGTTAAACTCGATCATCTTGATAGGACCAATACGATTAAAAAATCTTACAGAACTAATCGTAAAGTATTGAAGATGCCGCAAAAAAGCTCCCATCTAATGCCAGTTAGAATTGCAATAGACCTGCGATACTAGAAATCTACGTTTTTAAAGGACAGTTGATAACCAAAAGTAAACAAGAATTGTTTGGATTGGGCTAAGTAGAGGGTGAAAGAGAATGAACCAGCTCGCACTTCAACTCAAGAAAATTAGCTGAGGGGACAAGAGGCATTTAATAGAAACGTTTTCACTACTTATTTGGACACTGAAGTGACGGAAAGAGACGAAGAGGGGAATTCATATATACTATATGACATTTTCATCCCCATTTAATACAATCTACCCACAATATGGCCAAGTCTATACTTTTAGAATCAGAAAATAATTTATATATAGTTTAATGGAAGCTAACACAGTTAGTTTATAAAAGGTTTGCCTTAAAATTTCCATTTAACTTAGGAGCAGTATAAAATATGTGAGTTATATAGTATACAAGTTTTAGTAGCCAGCTTCCACTTTACTTTCATCTGAATACTATAATAAGTAGAAACCAATTTAGGGGGACTAGAGGAGATGAGAAAAGACTTGGTGATTGTATAATAAGTAGCTGGTGAGCCTGCTCCTCTGTGTGTATCCTCCTCCCAATTTATTCATTCAGGCACGGAGAGGGCTACACGGAGAAAGGAGAAAAGGACGGTTGGGTTAGAAAGTCCTAGTGAAGGGCTTGATTCTCCTCCTGCTGCTGCTGAAAGCTCGAGGCTGTTAGTTTTCGTTTATAATTTTAAATTTTCTGCAAACATGGATTTTCATTCACAATGTAAATAGTAATTGGCGGCGGGAGAGAGAATCTTTGGTAAAGTAAAAGAGGAGAGAAGGACACCAAAAAGAACCGAAGTTAAGGTTGGATATATATCCAGAGCGTCATATACATCCCTTCCATTTCAGAGAAAGATTTGGATGGGCAGGATATAAAACGCATGAAATGAGGAGGAGAAATTTTTTCCGTGTACTTTTAAGCTTTAGTGCTGACAGGAAGAAGGGAAAGGAGGAAAGTGCGAGTCACTCTGAATGGCAATATTTAATGGAAAGCCTTATAAGGTTTTATATTGAATGTATGTTTTTTAAATGTGGAAAAATAAATATAAAATGTACATTTCATTCTGATAGTGGTAATAATAGGGGTCTATGTAATGGCAAGCGTATATAAAGAAGGCTTTATATATGAGGCAATCAAGAAAAGGATCCCAGGTAATCCGCAGATTTTAAAGACCTCATTTTCTTACAAGCTTCTTCCATTCCAGACCTATGTAAACCCCGAGATTCATTGGAGAAAATGTAGATATTTTAAGCATCAAGTCTTATAAGCATGAATATGTGTGGTATTACACTCTGGTATTAGTAACTCCCTTAGTTAGTATTAGTTTACAAAAAGTTTATTGGAAATGGAAAGGGAAAGAGTGAAAAGATGACAGAGCCGAAAAGTAAATTGGGAGAGGAAGCAGCCTAACGGTTGCAACGTTGAAGGTAGATGATGAGTTCAGATGTTGTACTTGTATCTCTCTTCTTGTCTGACCGGCTGAGGAAAAGAAATTCGATTGTGCTAATAAAGGATTTTATATGTATGAATGCATATGGCCCTCTCGCTCGTTATATTTTATACTTTCCAAGAAACAGAGTTCTTATTAGAATGTGAGATATCAAGTGGAAAATAATGATATTGAATTGTATAAAATGGAAGATATGAATGGCTGCTGCTGGAGAATCGATGTGGGAGATATAACGAGGAGAATCCAATTGGGTAGCTATTTCTTGGAAGGTTAGTTGAATGTATGTGCCTTTCTAGTTGACTTGTTTCTATAAGGGGAAATATGAGATGAAATCCTGATCGATTCCCAATTCCCAAATAATGTTTTCTAAATTCAGTTCCCTGTCCTTCCCGTTGTGATTTGCTTTTCGTATATAAAAAGGTTTGATGAGCTTTTCCATCTATCTAGTATGGTCATTGTATTCACATTCTCCATCCGTACTTCACAAGTACGGAGAGAAATGGGGTTGTGCAGCCGTTGAAAGAGATGTGAAGAGGTAAATGATTGAAGTTCAAGTTTGTTCATGCCAATGAACTCAAGCAATGAGCAATGTTATTGTATTTCAAAAATGACAGAACCTAACTTAAAGGTATTTGAACGTTACATGTTCAAACTTTCAAATTGTTTTTTTTAAATAGCGAAATTAATTACTTATTTGGAAAGCCCTAATATGTAAATTAATTTAGGGAAATAATTCTAAAAATAGAAACCCTTATTAATGTATCCAGCACAATTTACAATTATAATAAAAGGATCCGCCCAACTAACATTTTCCATCTGCTTAACTAACTTTTCACATTCTCCATCATCACTTCACAAGTACGGAGAGAAATGGGGTTGTGCAGCCGTTGAAAGAGATGTGAAGAGGTAAATGATTGAAGTTCAAGTTTGTTCATGCCAATGAACTCGAGCAATGTTATTGCAATTCAAAAATGACAGAAGCCTAACTGTAAACTGCAAAGATTTTAAAGAACGTTACATGTTCAAACTATAAAACTGTTTTAAAAAGAGTGAAATAAATTACTTATTTGGAAATCCCTAATATGTAAATTAATTTAGGGAAATAATGCTAAAAATAGAAACTTTTATTAATGTATCCAGCACAATTTACAATTATAATAAAAGGATCCGCCCAACTAACATTTTCCATCTGCTTAACTAACTTTCATCCCATTACATGCTCTTGCAATGTCTTCATCTATTCATTTTGAACCTGTGCGCCATCCTGTTTTCCGTCTCGTGTGCAAAAGAAAGGGAAATATTCCAGAATCAGCAATTTGCTTTAATGTAGGAGAAAGTAATCACATTAACTTATCTCCCCCTCTTTTCTCCCTAGCGGAGAGTTTCCGTAAATAAGGGGGAGTCTGGAGGTAAACGCAAGCGGCTTTACAACTATTTCACTGTACAAGTTAATGGCAGATCACAACAAAAAATGTTGGAGAAAATAGGAGAAAGTCCAAAGCGAAATGCAGTGTGCATGCATCCGCAAAGAACCTCCGTCTGCCCTTCCAACTTCCTTGTTACGGAGACAGCTGAAATGAATCTGAATTTGCGAGCATCGCTGTGTGTAGAAAGGTACATCCGGGAATGAAATTATAGGAGGGTCTTGTACTCCTCCGGAATCACAATTATATTTCCCTGGGATGAAAAAAATGAAAAGGTCAGAGTTAATGGAAGTCTCCAATGGAAAATGGCGGGCGTTGTTGGTCGGAATGGCAGGGTGGTTGAAACCAAACCCACAAAAACCAGAGCAGATCGAAGAGCTAAGCACGTTGAGATATGAAATGCACATAATCCAACCACTCTTATATTTTACCCGATTCTACTTTATGCATAAAATTACAGCCTCAATTTTTCTCGCTGACAATCCCCTATCCACTAAGGGTTTCACGAATTAAACTTTTTTCTTCTTCAAAATCAATACAGCTTACTTGGCATTTGATCCAATGGTATATTCCATAATTCAATCAATCCCTTCCTTCACAATCCTCAACAGTTTTTTCAAGTGTTGTGCAATGGCACTTGANCCCTATCCACTAAGGGTTTCACGAATTAAACTTTTTTCTTCTTCAAAATCAATACAGCTTACTTGGCATTTGATCCAATGGTATATTCCATAATTCAATCAATCCCTTCCTTCACAATCCTCAACAGTTTTTTCAAGTGTTGTGCAATGGCACTTGAGCAAGTTGAATTTGAAAAGAGTCAACGAAATATGAAAGAAGTGCTAACACCAACACTACTCTTGCTCATTCATGTTTACTATATGTGGAAAAAAGGTAGACAATTTTCCATTCTCCTGTGCATCAGTCATAATCTGGTATAGATTTTATATTGCTTCCTTAATAGGATTTCCTTTTCAATACGTTTTCCAAGGGACAGTCCTGTATTTTCGTATTTTCAGTCTTATAAAAACTTTTTCTATCCTGAAATGAAATTTGGAAATTTTATTACTTTTGCGAATGGGTCGCAATGGCACATCTACGCTTTTCCAATTCCGTTTAGCCCAGCAAGGAACAGGGCAAGAGAAGAAATTTTATTATTAAATGTAATATTAGACAAGATTCATCATTTGAGAAAGAGAAAATTGTGGAACTGTGATCGAGTTGAGAATGTATAGGCATAGAAGAGAAGATTGTGAATGAGGTACAGCGGAATTATGAAATGGCTGTCCCTTGGAAAACGTATTGAGAAGGAAATCCTATTAAGGAAGCAATATAAAATCTATCCCAGATTATGACTGATGCACAGGAGAATGGAAAATTGTGGAACTGTGATGGAGTTGAGAATGTATAGGCATAGAAGAGAAGATTGTGAATGAGGTACAGCGGAATTATGAAAACCGTCAAGATAAATTATTTGAAAGGAAATTGCGTAATTCATTTCATCCAACTTTCTTTACTTTGACTCCTACATACTATCAACTCTAATTGAGTCATGCATAACGAATTTGGTAAAAGGAAAATTAGAGTCGTGTGGGATGAAATTCTTGATTTATAAAATGTTCCAAGTACACACAATTTTCTATTTTATGCATTACATCCTTTCCATCATCAGCGATCTATAATAATGGAACATGAAACAAGGCCAAAAGAGTCGAAATTCCTTCGTCTTCTATTAGCTCTGAGCAATGTTTTCCTCTTTTTTTTACCCTGTAAAATTCCAGCTTTTAGTGAGACCCACTCAAGTTTCAATGAGATTGCAAGGATCGCCACCATCACCATCAATTCTACTCCTAGTACATATTTAATGCATGGAAGTACACTTCAATTTATATTTTCAACCTTATGCCGGTAACTAATATGCCAAAATCAATTACATTTGATTCCCTTCGGACAAAATTGTGTATAACTAAGTCAAATACGTCATCCTGCCATGTCCCTTCTGTTTTTCCTGCCTATTACGATGATTGTTATTATATCCTTGTGTATGCGTCTACGTCTACGAAAATATCCTTTATCCATATATAGCTGATGGGTATGTGGAGATTGGAGAAAAACGTTCAATCTTCTATCTGTCCTTCCATTTCCAAGTAGGGAACAGGTAATACCTTCAATTTAGAGTACAAATACATTCTAGAAAGCAATAAAGAGCAAACCAATTTTCCTTGTATTGACTGATCTACCTATTTAGAGCTCTTTACATGTCTCCTCTCTCTTCCACTTATTACCCTTTTACACATACCATATCATTCACAAAATACGGAATTTCTCTCAACTCTAAAAGCATATTTATTTCTAGGCATATCCACGAGTATTGCCATACATCATATAATTGCATATGACCCAAGATCGAAAAAGAAAAATTCAAATTTGTGATTTTTATTCTTCCACGAGCTTAAAAAAGTTCATAGGAAATCTGCCTAAAATATCGAATTCTATTTCCCCGAAATTGATGAAGCGGTAGAAAATCGTCTTACAACTCGATCCTGATTAAATTCATCTCAATTTCCAAAATCTTATTAAAACGTTTCAATTCCTCTGAACAAATTCGTGATGAAACATACAAATTACTCGATCGTTTTGCGCAGAAAGTCATATAGTGCTTTAGGATTTTTCTCTTTTTATACTTTAATACGAACCTGGTCTCTATACACAATGATGATGATAACCTAGACGGGGAAAAATTAGAGGAAAGTTGATGAAAGCTAAAGAATCAAGGATTAGACCTTAATGAATGAGGAGCGTTATTAAAAGTGGTTTCCCTCCTAACTAACTTCATCTCCTATTTTGAGTAGATTGGGCACATATGTTCCAACTTTCTTTTTTCTCCTCCTCGGGGAAAAAGTCCATGTGGAAAATACACACAACTCATATAACGTTATACTTGTATATAATATTCGGAGGAGGGTGAGCTTCAGTTTTTGGGAGCTTGGTGGGCGGACAGCCAAGGAGAAATTTGTTCAGCGAGATTACATACCATTTGAGCCAGTAATTGTCCTTGGGATTAGTAACCCCTTAGAAAGGGAAACGAAGGAGAATTGTGGAATATGTCATTTCACATGCGACTCTCGTTCATGATATTTAGAGAAAACTAAAGCAATGGTAATTGCACAAAAGGCAGGGTGGTGGCCCTTTCTCCTCTCTTGGAAACTCAAGAGGAGCTATGTATTTTCATTTAATTTCGTATAAAAATATAGTCCATGTGTGTATAAGACGCACTTCCACTTTATGGATGTATTTTGTAAATAGAATATATCTCAGTATGGTGGAGAAATGAACGGTTTTTGTTCCTCCATCTTCTCCCTCTCCACCACATTGTGTTATTGATGATTAGACTTTACACAAGAGCAACTTTATAGAAGAGCTCATCGATCCACCAACAAAAAAGATCGATTGGTCCATCCAAGCACGCTTCATCCATTCATTCCATCCATCCCTTTTCTCTAAAATTTCCCTCATTCTATCCACAACTGTATTGGAGTGTTTTGGAGGGCTTTACGGATAACACGAAATACCTGTCCGAATAAGACTATAGTTTAATTTGAAAGGTCTATATTGTAGGTGCCGTTGATTGTATAAATACTGACGACTTGATATAAAAGATACGATTGTGTCGAGAGTAGTATTTAAGGTGAAATTGTAAAAATTGTGAAATGTACTTTGTTTTCCACATTATTATTCGGCTTTGCGTAAGTAACTCTTATGCCAATGAAAAATCAAACGTCGCTGTATTAACTCAATAAATGTCGAACTTACTACTGATTGAAACTTTGATTGGTCAAAACTACATGGCTTCATTTAGTTGTAAAGAAATTTCAAGACTATTTCCCCATTATACGATTACTCCATTTCTGATTCCATTCCAAAAGTAAATCAGGAAGTGTATATTTGTGATGGTTA
>JAHZMU010000671.1:0-10713 GCA_027743725.1 Rambutsinella grinnellia | reverse complement strand
GTGTGCTAATGCATTCATGCAGTGTTCATGGAAGCTTTTTGATAGTGGGTTTTACTCCGCATACAATTTTCACTCTCACTGCAATCAACACTATTCATGTCGGGAATTTATCATTTCGGTTGAGATCTGTTCACAATTTTTTAAATAACCACTCATATTTGCATTAGATGATTTGGTTTTTGATGTTAGCAAACCTACTTTATATAAATGGGGCATGTGTATTTAATAAGTTGGTTAGATGAACTGCTCTCCTCACCTCCACTGTAATTATCTAAATGTATGATGTTGGGAGAAAGTCGCAAACGGATTTTCAGTTTCATCTTTTCATAATATATTACTACATGCCGTGGGATTACGCAACCTTTTACGTCTAATTACAGGCTGACGTGAGAGAGTGTTTTGGTAAAAGAGTGAAAAATACTTGTGTTTTAATGCAAGGGTAATATTTCCTAACTAACGTTCCCCACCATAGTTTTGGTTTCATTTACTCTTAACCGAATATAAATTTGCGTTTACTTAGCAAGGTTAAGTTTTATTGGGAAATGATAGAAAATTGAAAATTTTATTGGTATTAAAGTTAAATCGCTATTTTCCGCTAGATCACGTAAACTACCAGACAATCGCCATAAAAGGGGTGAAGCAAGCAGAATAATTTGAAAATTAACGATTCTTTTATTATCCTTGGTTGTCGAGTTTATGGAGGACACGATCCCAAATAATCGAGACAATTATGGGAGTGTAACTGGAGAAAAGTAAATTTTTAAGGGGCTCTTGTATAATCACCCCTTTTCTTGGAGAAAGCAACAGGAGCATGAAAATAAACTTCAAGTGTTGTTCCTCTCTTGCACAACATTATGAAAACATTATGGCAAGAGAAAAAGTTAAAGAAAAGCCTGCTTTTTGTTGTGGTAAGGAGCTTCATAATGTGCATAAATAAATTCAATGAATATGCATGGCTGACACAGAAAGCACTGTAATACTTTCTCTCAACAGAGTAAAAAGTTTAACTTTCACATGTTTGCTCATATTTTTGTAAACAAGGCCAAACTTCATCTTCATTCAAGACTAACTAGCAGTTTTAGTAGGTTCGTTACTGGCAATGCTTTCCCAAATTATTCATAGTATAGCTTTCTGTCACGACATCCTTAACCATTCGGGACCAAAGACCAAACGCAATTGTCAATAAAATCATTTCCCCTAGTATTTCCTATATCCTTGCAGACTAATGCATGTACGCCAATAACAATAAGTAAGCTTACTCCACTTCTGGTGTGATCAGATCATCCTTGCATACACGAAACATGTTTTATTTAAGGCAAATAAGCCAAATTAATTACAACACGAGAATTGTGTGAAAACTGTACAGCATAAAACTACGTGGAGTGGATCCAAGTTTGCAAATGACAGGCAGTTTACGCTATATTTACCATTTTCATCCCTTTATGCACTTTGAGGAACCTTGACTAGTCAAACACGAGTGAATAAGCTTTGTTGTCACACACTTTCCCTCTTTCTCCCCACATATTATTTTAAAATGCATGAACAAATATGCAAAAAAGTAGGGTAGAAAGTTGCAGACTCTAATATTGTATATTTATGATGTCAACACGAAAACCCTTGTCATCAGAGTCCTCACGGTCGTCATCTTTTTCTTCGTTAGGCACACTTCGCCTTCCCTTGTTTGCTTAACATGGTTTACCCCATGATGGTGTTAGGATGAAGGAAAACCGCATTAAAACCGGGAGCGCTCGTCCACACTTTCACTCCCCATCCAAATAACCTCTTAATGTCATAGTGGTTCATAACATATGTGAATTGCCACCAGGAATAAGCCTTCTATCCTCCAAGTCATTATAGTTGAAAACTCATTCACTCCACGGTGGAGTTAAGTCACTCACTTCCTCCATTATTCATTGTACATAGAAAATAATAATTCTTGTTCCTATTTTGACTCTCGTTTTGATGCTACAACAGAAGCTTCTGGCGAATAGCAATGTGTTGCTTCTCTTTGGAACATGTTGCTCTGCTGCTCCTTTTCTGCTGGTGATGACGATGGTGCTGGCTACAGTTTCAATCATCTACTAACACATTTTATATAGTTGGTGAAACCGTCAGCGGGAGAGCAAACCGTTTTCTCTCATGCATATACATACTGAGTAGGAGAGAAGTGAAGTCTGCTTTACCCTGTCGGAATATTATATGCTTTTTTGCTTGTTGCGTTTTCCTCTTTCCCCTTGCTCTCTGTCTAGGAGGAGGATGATGCTGATATGATGCCAGTAACAGGATGAGTCTTCAGTAAAATATGTTATATTATTTCTCCCTCTTTCCACGCTGACTAGTGGTCTCTCCACTGCAAGTGAACTGGGCTTTTCTCATACAAGATCTGCTATACTTCTCCAGCTCACATGCAAAACTGCTCCTTTCATCTTTTTTGTTTCATTCTGCTTTCTCCACTACGACAATCAAGAGAAAAGTCAGTTTTGTGCCAGTTTTCTTAAAGTACGCTCATCAACTCACATTCAACGTTTTCCTCTCTCCATCTCAAGTCACTTCAACTTTGCCCAAGATCAACTAGAATCATCCCTGAAAGTGATGATGATTCTATTGTTTTTGATTCATAATTGAATCAAACGGCAACTCTAATATCGTAAGAAGAACTCTGTGAACGAAAATAGAAACGGGGAGAATTATCTATACCATTAGGATTATTACCTCCTCTTGTCTCTCCCAACTGAATTTTTTTGAGAGTCATCAGTAGTGAAAACAACGTTTTTGATCCTGCAAGGGTGTGATTACCCCATTTACTTGGTATTGTCAAATTGAATCATTGACGTCGTCAACTCTGAAAAGCCTCCCCCGCACCAAAGTGTAATTTTATATGCATTACATGCACTACAACTTACGTAATACTTAACCAAAACTTGTCAACATTCCACTTCACTCTTCCCAAATTCCTAATAACCCACCAAAAATGTTCTGCTGTCATTCATCAGTCAAACTAATAAAAAAGGAAAGACATTTTTACTTACGTAATTGTACGTTGTCTATATAATGCATGTAATTTTTACCATCCTAATCTACAAGTTTGAGCTAACAGTCGTTGGTGGTGGTTGTGAAAAACATTAATTTTTGTGCTGGTGACTCCCCTTTCTCATATGGTAGCGGAGGAGATAAAACGAAATGGCAAGTGAGGGAGTGAGGACGCGGAGCTTTTTTGGGTAGCCTATTATCTTTTATCTAAAACACTGATAATTTTTTCTGATATTTCTACTAAAATAAGCTTAAACAGTACATGATAAAACAGCATTTTCGTAGCAGCAAAACTTTGAAAAGACATTTTTACTACATTTTTTTTGGAAACGCTTTTGGTGAAAACTGGAAGTGAAATAGCATATGTATATTTCAACATAACACTTTATGACTTATCTTTGTACAAATTACATTTTACATGTTAATTTATATGGCTGTGATTTTGTAATTCGCTTCATTTGCATAACGCTTACTATTTAGTACCTACTGGAAATGTCATTTGCATACAACATAAACAGACAGCCATTTTAAGATTGAAGTGTGGGTGACAGGGCACAAGTGATGCATGCACGTCGATTTCTTGTAGTCTTTTGTTAATGCCACTCACTAGTCACCAGTTGCTTGCTCTACTTGTCGACATGTAAAAACTTGGAAAGAATGCCTTTAGCTTTCCCCACTCATATTAAATGGAGAAAGTCATCGAATAAAAAAGCACATTACATTATGCACCACAAGGTTGTTACATGAGTTGTTTCTGACCGTAAACATTTTTAGGCATGGCACTCGATGCAATTAGAACACTTGTTGATGTTTTATGGAGGAGCGTAGCTCATTTTGATGATATCTATAACCATTACCGTTAACTTTGTATAGAGCTCTTGTTCTAGTGTAAGAGGGGGCATAGATGTAATTGGTTGTTACTATCTGGTCAGAAAATATATGTATTATGGGATTGTTTTATATGAAATTGTCGATGTCGATGATGACAACAAGTGAAAAAGGATGGTAGTCAGAGTTGTATCCCCAAAGCCACTTGTTCCCTTCTTAGAAAAGTTTCCGCTTCTACTTCACTCCACAGTGGAGGAAGTTATCTTGAGAGCAGAGACAAATTCGCGTGTGTAACGAACCAGTTAACCAACGACCCTTGGTAGTCTGTAATAAATATGTGGTGAAAGAATGGGGAAAGATCTCGAGGCATAAAATATATACCCTCCTATTTATCAAATAGTGTGGTTTGGTCATCACACAGGAAATTCATGGCTGCCACAAGACAAATAACTATTTTTCCTCCATTTGACTCAAACACAATGATTTTCTCGAGTGGTGAAATGTCCTGAGACAATTTCTCATCTTGAGGTTTACGCGTGCCAGAACAAAAAAAAACTGTTGCGTGCAACAAAACAAACATATATTTATATGGCTGTTGTTGGTGATACGAAAGTAATTGCAGCAGACACTCTCTGAAGTTAACTATGTAGTGTATGATTAGCTAAAAGGGAAAAGGCAACGAACTTGCTCATTCCCACACCCTTCAATCTGATTCATCAAGAGTCATTAGGAAAAGGAAGAGATTGAAGTAGACAGAAAGTCGTGTATTGAGAGAGCTCACATCACATTATCATTACATCCCTCGCCTTTCCCTCCCACACTACCCCTTTTTTATCTTAAGTCATCTGGCATTTATATACATGCATTTAAACCCTGTCACTCCAGAATCCAGAGGAAAAATATCCTTTACCACAGTTAGTTACAGTGTCAGTAATAAAAAGTATCATTTCAATAATGGCTTTTCGTCTCTATTTTCCCATTATATTATTAGTGACGCGTAGAGAGAAAGTGTTTTATAGAAAAACTCTGGCTTCTTGCGTTTGATTCAGCATTAGTGAGATGTTAACAAAGGATGCACATTTCTCCAACTATAAGAACAACTCACAAAAGGAATATTTATTTGGAGAAAATTCAGGGAGTGAAAGCTAAGCCAAAGATGACGACCAGAAAAGCGTCCATAATGTAATAGTCACATCAGAAAGTCGGCACACCGCATCAACAAAGCACAAAGAGACATCACTTTATTTACGCTGGGAAAAGGGAAAAATAATACACAATGAGGATATGCTTATGCATACGTAGCTAGATACTTACAAGAATATTTTTTCTTCTTAAGCTACACCATAATAAATAGTAGAAAAGAAGCATTGTATTTAAAGGAATGGATAGGGAGAATGCTTACCACGACGACTTCTTAAGTGGGATTCGCTATCAACACCGTGAAAACCGCTATTTGTGGAGGAAAAAGTAACAACCTTTTTTTCTTCAGGCTTTCTTATTCCTCTAGACGGCTTTACATTCCTTTATATCTATGATGTTTTGAGTGAAAGTAAGTGCTATTGTTACATTTCTCTCATACAAATAATATTTGGAGATGGAGAAAGTGAGAGCTTGTCAGTCAGCTCAAAGGCTGATCTCTTGCAGAAAGGGAAAAATTGCAACTATATTATACATGATTTTTTCTTATAAGCCAAAAAGAGGGGAAAGGAAACAATATTTAATTTTAAAAGAAATCCTCCACTCACTTTCAATTATGTGAGGGCTAACAACATTATACACTGACATTAACATTTCCAACTTTCCTTTATNCTCTAGACGGCTTTACATTCCTTTATATCTATGATGTTTTGAGTGAAAGTAAGTGCTATTGTACATTTCTCTCATACAAATAATATTTGGAGATGGAGAAAGTGAGAGCTTGTCAGTCAGCTCAAAGGCTGATCTCTTGCAGAAAGGGAAAAATTGCAACTATATTATACATGATTTTTTCTTATAAGCCAAAAAGAGGGGAAAGGAAACAATATTTAATTTTAAAAGAAATCCTCCACTCACTTTCAATTATGTGAGGGCTAACAACATTATACACTGACATTAACATTTCCAACTTTCCTTTATGCTTTTCTCCTCTGCCCTCTCTCCTCCACTCTAAGCTGAGTATTTTATTAGTTGGGAATATTATATGTTGCACTGAGTTTTCATTCTTTTGGTGGAAAATGATAACGTCATATCAGAAATGTGAACAAATTTCTACTGACTCGACAAGACATAAATATAGACTTAGGCTTAAGTATCTATGTGCTTTCACCCTTTCAAAACTAATTCTTTTGTTTAGGGCCACTGTGGAAAGAATGAGAAATTAGGGAGATAGAACAAGAGCATCATCATCACTACCTCTTTTATACTTTTCAAAGTGGAATATTAAGCAACTCTCAAAATTTTTGTTTACGCTTATATTGAAATATGAAGAGTATTGCATATATCGTGTCGAGTAGTTTACCGAAAATAGTTTGACTCTTAGCAAGAGTATAGGTATCCTTGTCAGTTTTAAATATAAAATTTTCTTGCAAGAGTGCCTCTTCCGCGAGGAGATAAATAATGAAATGTGTATACCATCTGCAGTGTTGGTTAACCAACTCTTTCCTTATTACCACAACTTGAGGTAAAGCATTTGGGCAACATTCTCCGCCAACAAGAATGAACGTCTTACCTTCCACTTTCCATTAAAATGCACAAAGTACACAAAAGTTTACGGGAAAAATTCAAGGTTTAAGCCCTCCTCAATTGAAGTCTGGGCATATCACACACAACCTAATTTGCTCACGGTAATATGTACTTTCTGTACAAAAATGTGCAACTTTTTCCTTTTTCTAAATAACATTACGTATTTTCTTCACGGGATGTGTTCAACCTATTTCCTCCAAATATTTTCTCCATTTGAAGTAGTGGCGGTTATAGGGTGACAGGGATATCTCTTTTAGATGAAAACTTTTCTCTACTTTCTCCATTTCCCTCAACTACATATTACTACAGTCCTTTGATTGAGTAGAAAGGGAATATATAAATAGAAGTCTTGACGAATTCCTTCATTCATGAACTCTTCCTTGGAACGCAAGCAGTGTTTTCTTGCAGTGGGGATGCTTTCTCCCTTCTGTTTGTACTTTGGTAGAAGAGAGTTGAGATTTTTAGTGCATCATCATCATCACTCAAGTGTATCCATAGGCTAAACCGGTTAACAAGTAGAGGGGACAAGTACCTACTGCTGAATTATATATGATGACTGAGAGGTATACATTTCCTTGAAGGTAATCTAGTAATAACAGCATCAGAGTTTTTGCCCCTTTCGCATATATTTTCTTGACAAAATTTATTTTTACTTTTGAAGTTACCTGTTACATGAATGTAAAACACTAGAGAGAGTAGTAGCATGAGAAATTGTGCTGCAGTGAAAATAAAATTGCGAAACAAAAACTTAAATCACTTCCTTTCATTTTTTCTTATTCTAAAAATAGGCAACATTTTCATTATACGTGAGCTTACCATATAAATAGTTTTCTTTTGGATTAGATGGGAGGGCAGACGAGGGCGGAAATCAAAGTGTGTTCTACGTGTTTTCATTCCAGTGGTGAATGGGAGCGTGTGTTTTGAGTGTTTGATTGAAAGGAAATGTTATAAACTGTTTGGCCCTAGCGGAGAGGAAGTGGGGTGAAAAGGAAATTGAAAATAAAACGTTGGTGGTGGCAGTAATTTCTGACTTGGAGTCTGTTGCTGACTTCCAGACAAGTCAGGAGAATCTTGTTAAATTCCACACTCATTTATGATTAATATACATGTCACCAGTATAATTTCCGGTCCATTATTACTCCCTATTTGTCCAAGAAGCCATAATATTCTCCCCTTTGTTTACTCACCGAACCTTTTCTTCTCGCCTCCTTTCTTTTGGTTTCGGGGAGTTTTGAGTGGAAATAGCAGATGCCAAATTCGCCCTGTCTCCTTGTCCAAACGTAATAACATTGTTATGAAAACAAGGCCGGAGTTGGGTTAAATGAGTCTTTGGGAGACAGTTTAGCTCTCTTTACTTAACACATGCGGAGCGCTGCTTTCCAAATAGAGCTTTTATTTAGAAAACCGCTATATAAAATAACATGTTTGCAAAATCAAAGGAGAAAGTTGTTGCTTTACTGTTGCTTTCGTGGAAGAAAGTTAAAAAATTTCGTACTCACACGTCTCACTTTTTATACCTGTTGACATGCTCCACTAGTTTGTACTGGTGGATCTCCTACTCTCCTTTGGAATTCATTTGAAACGATCTTAGTTTCCCACAGAGCACGTTAAGAGAAGCATAGGAGGCAGACCACCTCCACCGCACACCACCTTCGTATCATCATCTCTGAGACTTTGTCTTCGCATATCAGTAGCATCTTTCCCCTTGTTTTCTTGACATTCACCAGCAACAACCTCAAAACTTGTTGGAGTTTCTTTCATAGCTTTCTCCCCTTTCCCTTTATAGAGAAAAGAGCACAAACGAGTCGTTTTCTGTTTCCTTTGAGAGTAGGGCAGAGACATCGGTGAAAGAAAATCATTTTAGGAACAATACTAAAAAATTCTGTATATTAAGCCATCCAGCCTCAAAAATCGAGAAAGGTGAGAAGAAAAGGGGTACATTGTAGACGGTTGAGTAAGTTTTCACACATCAAAAGGGAGAAAACAAATATCGGCAAACTTTTTATTTTAAAAGTTCCTGTTGCGCTCCTTTCACTTAAACTCCATCATACCTTGCAAATATTAGTGAGAAACAAAACATAAAGTTTACTTCACATTTACACTTGTTGAACTTCTCTCCACATTGTAACAGTAGTTAATTTTGTGTATAGATTAAATAAGTGTTAACAAACTTATTAAATAAAATGCTTTTGAATTTATTGTTTTCCTCTTCAGGTTCACAACTGAGATTGAGATCCTTGGAAAGAAAGCGATCTACTGAAAAGCAAACTATCTTGATCAACTAGTAAATTTGTGCCAAATATTTTTATACTGAAGTGAATTCTTGACACAATTTAACTTTGTTTAAAGTAATTGCTGCTCTAAAAAATACTTGTTTTAAAATATTGCCGCAACTGTTACATAATTTAGGAATATTGAACGGTGAAGGAAAAAGAAATGCTAAAGAGCGAGGGGCAATATTGCAAGTGCTAATAAGTGAAACCCGGTGTGTACTCAAAATTATTTAAATGTGATAGACACACATTTACCCTAACTATTACTGTGTTTTCACAAAGGAAAATCGAAAAATATACAATGTGAATGTCCTACTTTGTGGGAATACTGTTAGCCATGTGAATCATTCCATGTATCTGCGAAGCTCCAGGTAAGTTAAAAATTATATGCAGATAAACTTTTTATGATAAGTGATTTCAAATAAGCTTATATCTAATTTTAAACAGAGTGCAAAAGATTTTAATGCAATTTCATCTTAATTTCCTACACTTAAAGATCAAATATCTTTTGCATCCAATTAGGCATTTTCCATATGGGGTAAGTAGAGAAAGGATAAAGTCGACAGTGAAAGTTTATTCAAGAGCACTTGAGAGTTTGGGTACAATTTATTCCTGACAATGCATAATGATGATAATTTTGTAATAATTTCAGCTACTCAAATAGCTCTAGAAATTGACTCCTTTCATATCGATTCAGGGAAAGAAATTTTTAAATAGATTTTTCTTTACCCCACTCAGTTTTGAAAGCTGTACTCAGGTAATAACAAGCGTTAAATTGAATGAACAAAATGCTTATCAACTAAACAAAACATGAACTAAATGAGATTATCAAGTTACACTGAGAGCATAATATCTGTCGTTGTTTTAGTTTTGAAAGCTGTATTCAGGTAATAACAAGCGTTAAATTGAATGAACAAAATGCTTATCAACTAAACAAAACATGAACTAAATGAGATTATCAAGTTACACTGAGAGCATAATATCTGTCGTTGTTTACAACACCACAGAGGAGAAAATTGATCACATATCTAATAGCGTATTTGGCAAGTAAACCGTGAAAATTCTATCAGGAGCAGAAGTTTGATCGTCGTTACAAGATAACTTGTTAAAATCCTCCCACAACATGCAAATAAATTTTATTCATTTCTTCTCTCCCCCTACACAAGAGCTTGTGGTAGATAAATATATAAATTTTCATATGGTTTATAGTTAATTGAACATGAGACACAGCAGGAAAGCTGAGATGTAGTTTTCAGCTGCTCCTCTCCATGTGTTGCAGGCACAACAAGTGAGCTCATTAAACATATTCAGTGAAATAACGACCACTTGCTTGAATGTTACGTCTGCTTCCGTCCGTACCCTCTATTCCAAATGGAGACAGCTACTATCTGTCCTTGGTCATTTTACCAGTTACTTTCTGCAACTACTTTAGATTTTATGACTAAAACGAGAGGAAAGCACATAAAACCATGAGCTTCCAACTAACTTGTCATACACATTGAGCAAGATGAAAGTTTGTTGCTTATATGGTGTTGCATATGTATATTTGGAGACAATTTGAAAACTTACGTGTCATTACTTAAAGAGGGAAAGTGGGGAAAGCAAGCTCTTATTACTGGTATTGACGAATTACGGGGTTGAGTTGTTACGTACAACGAGCCAAGTAATCCATTTCCCCAATTGTGGATGATGTCTAGCTTATAGCTTATAGCAAGAAAAACGGTGGGAAGATGTATAAATGATTTTCCCTAAAATGCTCCGAAAGTAGATCAGAAACATGAGTTGTACAATATTGGTGGCATGGGGCATTTTAATATTTGTTAAAAAGGCAATTCTAAAATATAAATTGGACGGTACAAAT
>JAHZMU010000670.1:0-14820 GCA_027743725.1 Rambutsinella grinnellia | reverse complement strand
AGCTATGTACGATAGGGTTCAGTATCAGATCCAATTTTCAGTTTCAATCATTCGTTTGACAGAGATGAAATGCGTTTCTTCACTTCCTCTTGTGCGTGCCACGCACTTTAAACCATTTTATATTATCCAACCAGTAATCTTTTCATTGCTGACGTTGTAAATAACTTGCAACTCAAGTGAAGGCAAAGGGCAAAGAAAATTAAGATGTGATAAGCTTACTCCTCTGCTTGTCATCATCAACATCATAATATTCATCTTCATCATCCCAAGCCATAAATAGTTTTGGAGGTATAAGCACACTTAAATTTTTTGATGGTCTCTTGGGTCTCATTCAGTATGAGAATTTTTGACTCGCATTTTTTTCTGGGTGACTGACATCATAATCGCAATCAACAACTGCTTAAAATACGATATGAAATATTCTCTCGAGATTTCAAGACTGGAGAAATCCTCCTCCTACACCATTTGGGAATCGATATGGAATTCGAGGATAAAGATTCTGTTTTGTCAATAAATTCCACATTCCTCCTCGCCTGCTTGATCAATAAATTTCGAGTATTGAAAGCCAACAATAAACAGACGAGGGTTCAATACACGCATTATTACTGGCCACTATTTTTATAAAAATAGTTGAGTCCTCTCTCGTATGCAAATCTTTAAAACTTTCCAACACTCGATTAATAAAAAGGGATTGAAAAGTAGAAATTGTAAAATTAGCCCATTAATTTTTCAAGTAAATAATGACTTTGTCATTTATGCCGTGTCCGTTTTGTTAGGGAGTTGGTATTCGTGTCGGCATTTGTCATTTGGATTAATCGTTTGTATTATCACAGCTGCGCTTCTTTTCTATGTGAATGCATGCATATCAATGTTATAATGACTGAAATCAATTTTTTACTTGTGACATTATAGAAATAGGATGTCGGTGACGGTGGTAGTGTGTGCCGTGATTAATACTTTAATAAAGTAGGACAGGTGAGGCACGATAAAAGGAAAGCCATTTTATAAGTGTGTAAAATATATTAGCTTATTATCATATACATGCGATAGTTTCTGCATGACATCCGATTTGATTTCGCCAATCAGTAATTCATGTCCGCTTTATGAGCTCTTCCTGAGGTGTGCAAAAATTAAATCAATTCTTTTTGCGGAGAAACTAGACACGATAATGGATTCTGCTGGGTAATTGATTGTGAATATTAGTTTCGCTTGTCAAGGATTATTCTTTCTTTTTTCTTGTGTAGAAATTGATAGGTGGGTAGTGGGTGAAAGCAGTCATGTAGGAAGGAAGCAGGCAGAAGATATTTAGAAGTAGGTCAGTGTAATTCTGAACTTAATTTGGTTTAGACTATATTGTCGGTGCCATTTATGTAACAAGTAAAATTGGAGGACAAAGTAGCAGTTAGCCAGCAATCATGGAGAATAAAGTGGTATTAGTCATGGCCAATTTATTGGAATTAATTATCTAGCCTCGTGCCTGAACTTGACATCGTCATTTCTTTTGTCATGCTTTGGAATCGAGAACAAAACGAGATGCGCATATTCTATTGATATTGATCGTCAAAGCGTAATAGCGAAAGCACCCAACTCATATTTTATTTATGAGCATTTGTTTTACAAAGATAAACATGCTATTTGAATTTTGCATATAAAGTAAACCCAGACATACATAAAATGGCTAGGAATGTCAATACAAAATGGCATCTGGAATGCCTCGTAATTTCAGTTGCTAAAAATATGCTGTGGCTGTGATTAGTTCTTTGATAAAAGAAATATTTAATGCATTACAAATAATAAATGCCTTTTATAACTTTGCAGATAAGGAAAGCGAAATCTCTGGAGACAAAGCTTTAGATATGGTGGAACTCTGTCTAACTCTTTGTCTGGAAAGTGTGGTTCAGCAGACGCATAGGAAAAGCTGAGGATGTAGCGAGTAAAGTGAATAAGCCAATTCTTACTTTCGTCATCTTTAACCCTTTTAGTCTTCGTTAAATTTCTTTTTAAAGTTTAATGGAATCTTGATTTGAGTTGAACTAGACGATAAAATTTTTTATGCCCCATCCATCACTTTAAAAATAGAACAAAAGTCCATTAAACCATATCACATTCCCCATCACCCTGCCATAATTTTTTGTGATAAAACAATTGAGAAAAATGACACATCAAATGAAAGGAGGAGGGATGAGCAGCAACGGTCTAAGTAACAACAACTATTATGGTTTCACAACATCTCCAATATCCAGCAATAATAATGATGACGATCCAGCATCAGCGGCAGAGCGAGAACTAGCAGGAGGAGGACTCAGTTTCGTCATTCATTCAAACCAAAACCAACAACAGCAACAGCTCGGCTCCATTTCTTCAGTGGCTTCTGCCTCATCTGGGATCTCAAGTGGGAGTAGTACAATCACAAAAAGTTCTGGTTTTAATGGCAACACGTTCACACGCTCGAAACCCAAAGAAAGGAAGCCCATTCCAAATGCGTGGCCGAAGCAACAGGAAAAGGAAGATGATGATGATGACCATCCTCATCAACTAGAAGGCTCAACATCTGCCGCTTCACCCTCAAACTCCAGCACACCCTTAAAAGGAAAAGGGCTCTTTTCCTTTAGTCATTCCCGCATTGACTCTCTCGGAAGCAACACCAAAGAAAAAGAGCTCTTCCACCTCTTCACCTACCACAGACAATTATTATTTTCATAGTGATAATGACAGCAGTACAGGAAGTGTTGTCCATCAGAAGAGAAAATCAGATTCTTTCTCAAATGATGATCACAACTCATCAGTAACCTTCCAACCTGGAGCTTGCTCAACATTTATACTCGCGGAAGGAGAGGAATTCCCCGACGAAAGAGGTGGGGGTGGTGCTTCCAGTCGTAAAAGTATTAAACATGACATTGGCAAAAATTCGATCGGTGCTGACAAGTGTGCAATCGATAATGGTGACGTTCTCGTGACGAGTAAAATGAAAGCGGAGAAAAGTGTTACTGAGCCGCAGTTGAACTCTGCTTCTGGAGTAACACCAACTGCTGGACCTGACAGTCCAAACGGAAGTAGTAGTGGAATTCACAGTAATTTTAGTGGGGAAGAAGAAAACTTTGAGTGCTTTGCGGATGGGAAGTGAATCCTTCACTTTTCAAGATAATGGTAGTCGAGACACGTCCCTTCAATATTCAAGGTATTTAAAATACATTTTTTTAAATGAAAATTTTACTTTTCATGACTAACCCATCAAATTATTCAAAACTTTCGCAAAGTCACATTCAGACTTGAGTCAATTTCAATCATGATATTATTAATGATTATAGTCGCATGTTAAGCGCATCAAGATTTTTATTGCTTTTCCTCCTTATAAAGTAATTTGCATAAAAAATCATAGGAAATGTGAAATGTTATAATTAAGCGTATATTGGCTTCGGCACGGTTTCCTTCCCCTTTCATCTGTTGTTATAATAATAATCATGTGTAGCTCTCAACGCCTCTCGCAAATGGCTTACTCCCCCAACATTTTCATCACTCACAATCACCAAATGACTTGTTCACTTTTGTCACAACAATAACGTAAAGAGTCGTAATTTCTTGAAACTCTTGCTTCCGTTCCAAAATAATATGGTATTACCTCCCTGTTAACTACAATCTTATCACTCTCATCTTTTATATTTGCTGTTTATGATTATGTTAAAAGCACCGTGCAAGCAAACAATACTAAAAGTTTCACTTTTGGAAAAAAGATTTAATAGTTTTCGAAGAAGAAGAAGAGAGTTAGGCAGATGAGATTTTGAAGATGGAGGAGAAAGATATATGTCATAAAAGACAAGTACGAATTATTAGAGAAGAATAAATTGAAAAGAGTTTTGAGAATTTGCTCACTTGTGGTCTCTCTAAAACGATGAAGAAATACAATAAAAACATCATGTTTTTTTCACCGTAATCCCATCTTTTTCATAACATTGTCACTTTGATTCAAAACTTAAATGAATCTCTTTTGTTAAGAATCTTTTTGAGAAATTTACCCACTCTCTGTGGCCAACGATTATGAAATTGCCACCTGCATTTTCCCTTTCACGTCATCATGTTTTTTTCACCGTAATCCCATCTTTTTCATAACATTGTCACTTTGATTCAAAACTTAAATGAATCTCTTTTGTTAAGAATCTTTTTGAGAAATTTACCCACTCTGTGGCCAACGATTATGAAATTGCCACCTGCATTTTCCCTTTCACGACTACTTTAACCTTGTTTGAAGTTGAGCTATTTATACATTTGAAGCTTAATTATTGTAGACCTAAATTTAGTAGATTTTTGCAACTATTTGCTTTGCAAAATGTCTGGGGGCGATTTCGCAAATATGTACATGAGTGGTTAGTTTCGCAAATGAGAATGTATAACCTCAGCCGGGTCTGTAATTTTAATGATTATTCTGCTTAAGTTGAAAGAAACATGGAATGATTGTGACTTGCTCACTGAACGGGAGAGGCTTTAAAGGTCTCCTCTTCATCATGACAAAGTGATGGTGCTTTAACCAAGTCTAATTGAAATTGTCAATAGATTCCACCCTCAACTTACCTTCACACCGACACCCATTTATATAAAAAAATCATTGGCAATTGCACAGCTTTGTTGAAAGTGAAGATGATACAGAATTTGATTCACACCTTTTCACTTTTTAAGAACGATGAACAAACCAATGACAGAGAATTAACACCTTCGTTTTCATCCTTGACATGGCTCTCGTAAAAAGCTTATTGGGAGAGGAGAATGTCATCGTGATTTAGGTTTTTTAGAAGGGACTAATCAAATTACATTTTTAGCAGAAAAATATGGTTCATGCAACTATTCTTATCAGAGGGAACTCTTTTCCTTCGAAACCTCTCCTGCTATTTGCATCACGTTGGAATCGTAAATTAGCAGAGTTGCATTGACTCTAAAATTTGAGTTATAAAATTTTTTAAAGTGAGCACACAACACGAATTTAAAAAATAGGAAAGGGGAATATTATATGACATAAAAGTATAATTTGGACTTGGCTCCTCTTTATTTGATTAGTGAGAAGGAGCTAGTCTCATCAACGTCGACAGGAGACGACAAGGTGTGATGTAATAAATTTAAGAAAATAAATATTTTACAAATGAGCTTGACTACTACATAGCCACGTCGTCACTTCGTCCATGGATGTTTCTTTGTAATTGCATAGTGCAATGGGAGCGCTCACATGCATTCCACATTTCCAACTATTTACAACACGAAAGAAAAAACACTAATAAGGATAATGATCATTGCAAATTGCATATTGAAAACATGACGGTTCACGTTCGTCCGACATTTTTCTGCAAACCTAAAAAATAATTGCTTAAGCTAAGCGAAGAATAACATTCGTTTTTAGATGTTTTTGTGCATTAAACTGCCGATTTGCAATATGCGAAGAGGGATGTTTGTTTGGCTAGATTACTCTTGTTTTTCAAACGAAATTAGAGGGTTTGTTTGGCAACGTTTATTAGTTATTAGATTAGATATGTTGCAAACAATATTATCCAACTATTTACAACACGAAAGAAAAAACACTAATAAGGATAATGATCATTGCAAATTGCATATTGAAAACATGACGGTTCACGTTCGTCCGACTTTTTTCTGCAATCTTAAAAAATAATTGCTTTAAGCTAAGCGAAGAATTACATTCGTTTTTAGATGTTTTTGTGCATTAAACTGCCGATTTGCAATATGCGAAGAGTGATGTTTATTTGGCTAGATTACTCTTGTTTTTCAAACTAAATTAGAGGGTTTGTTTGGCAACGTTTATTAGTTATTAGATTAGATATGTTGCAAACAATATTATGATCTGATCCGTCACGTGTCCCTCGAAAGCTTTTTGTTTGATAGCAAATATTACTTTCGTTGACCTTATAATGGAATTATTTCTTTTGAAAAGTTTTTTAAACCTTGTATTGAGTACAAGTAAACCGGGGTTTTCTCAATGCCTAACAATATGACTACAGGTATTTGTATTTTGTCCTAAAGTCAAAATCCCTTTTCCAGAAAATGTCCTATTTTTATAGTGTTCTTTGCCCCTACAATTGAACTCGTTTTTTCGTCACCTTTACATTTTATCATTGCCATTGCCCTTGTTATAATGAAAAGGACACGTCCCTATTCAATTGAATTCCAGAAAGTCAAGGAATTATCCTTCGTGTAATACGCATGCAAGGTAAAATCCAGGACGGTCTTGAGACAAGTCTCTTGACAGAATGCTCTGCACCCAATCCATATCAATTGTCAGAAATTCCCTTTGCTAATTCTTACAATCTTAACCTTATCCATACCTCTTTCCACCTTACATTAGCCTTCCCTATTTGGTCAGGTTTTCCTATTTATTTACAACTTCTTACCTGTCTTGCCTGAACTTCCACAGTATTTTTGCTGTTTCTCCGTCTCGCTCAAATTGCTCAAGTACTTAACAAGTAGAGACAGAGCACGTATCAGAAACTTATGCCAAGGCCATATCATCCATATCAAACATGCATCGACATCACACATCAGAAAGAGCAATTTTATGTTTTGTCATTTCGTAGATTCTGTTACAAACTAAGCTCAGTTTTTCTTTTCTTGTATGAACAAAAAATGAGTTTCACCTTCCTTCCTTTCATTACAGAGACGAGGCATAGTTAGAGCGGAATAAGTGTAATTTTACTTCTTATTTTTAACAATTTTTTCACTCTTTGCTCCTATGCGGTTTGTATACAAAATTGATAAATGCTTTTGGCTTAAAAGCTTCCTCCGTGGTTGCTTATTAAAGCTATTTATGCTAAATGAGGGNGGTTTGTATACAAAATTGATAAATGCTTTTGGCTTAAAAGCTTCCTCCGTGGTTGCTTATTAAAGCTATTTATCCTAAATGAGGGGAGCTCAAGGTGAGGTTCGCCCAAAAAAAGTGGGTAATGAGGGATCATTTTTGTGCTGAGATAGAGAGAAGGAAGTCTAAGAGATAAATATGTTGTGTCATTCTTTCATCAAAAAATAAATAAATCGGATCTTTAAATGCAATTCGTCATTTGAATGGATTGGTAAATGACTTGTCCTAAAGATCAGGAAACTTTTTTTGCTTTTATCGCATTGTCTGAAAATGTCGATTTTGCCTTTATGAGTTAATGTTGGGTAATTAAGCGGATTTTAAGAATAAGCGAATAAATCAAGTTCGTCAGCAGCATTTACAGTTTATTGGATTTACCTCGAGCAATCATTCCATTTCATTGACAGGACAAAAAAGAGCGATGTTCTTGCAAATTGCATGAAAGGAAAGTATATAATTACTAATTGCGATGTCAATGAAATTTTACAAGGTAAAGGGATAAAAAAAAGTTTGACTAAATAACAATCGAAATACTTGAATAGTTAATCACGACATATCTACAACTATCATTATTCAGACATGTAAGTGAATGGCATTACAAATTACAGATAAAAATATATACTTGTTATGACAAGTTTAATGACTTTTTCACTTTTTAAATTAATGTCTTTTGTTATTTTACTTTGTTGAGTAATTAAAAAATAAATTTTGATAGTATACAGAATTACTATCAAGTTGACTTTGAATTTTAAATTGGCAATGACATTTTGAAATGGGTTTGAAAAATTCATTATAACTTAAGTTTCTTTGGTTTGTTATGCACTTGGTGCCACCAAGTTGGTGGGATTTGACCTTTTGCGGGATTGTGGGCGTTTGCTTCAACTCCAGACTTTGCAGGAGTCACAAATAGTCTTGAAGTAGGGTCAGGGATGCGATGCTTCAGAGGAGAAAACTCTTGGCTTTTTAAGATATTAGCTTGTTCCAGTAATGTGGTCTCGAAACCATCCTCAATATCGAAACTTTCCGGAATTTTTGTAAAATCACCAGCCTCTTCCAACTGCTCAAATAACTTCTCCACTGAAAATATTAAGAAAAGTATTAACATTGAAAATCAATTTACTTGATAGAAATTTGCTTATACTAATATTTAGCTTACACTGTGGATGTTGATATTCCATCAAATGAATTACACTAATCCTGGAACAGTTTGATGCGTTTGGACAGTTCTTTACCTTTTGTGGCAACCCCTCCATACAGATGGGTGGTGTAGCCCGCAATTCACTTAGTCGTTGACGCTGCTCGCTTAGAAATAGTTGGTGCCTCTTCTTATGTCGTTGATGCATCTCTTCAAACATCTCGTCTTTCTTCTTTTGTCTCCTTGATTCCTGCGCATTTCGATTCCTTATTTTTTTCAAATCTTCCTTTAATCGTTGATGCATCTCTTCAAACATCTCGTCTTTCTTCTTTTGTCTCCTTGATTCCTGCGCATTTCGATTCCTTATTTTTTTCAAATCTTCCTTCAATCGTTGACTTCCTCCAGGCGCCATTATGATTTGATTGTGATTTGGAAACGCTGAAATCATTGACTTCCTACTCTTATGATTGTGTAAAGATGAATGAAACTGTGGGAGGTGACTTTTTCTATTCCATTTGCTAACTAACTTTCACGTATCCATAATTTCAAGTACTGATTGGATATAAAGGAGTTGGGGAGAAACGTTTTAAGCAAACGTTTACATTCATTATTGGAAATAGGAATTATGCAAAATAAAAAACTCGAAATGACTTAAGTCCTCATTCAATCTGCACTTGACTTTGACCTTAAATGATATGAATCAAGCTGTATTCGATTTCGAGTCAATTTACGACGATATTATCAGAGTAGTAAAACGTAAGAAATTGAAATCAGAGCCAGCTCATTGCAGCGCAGCTAATAAGCATTACCTCATAAAGATAAGCCGAGTTTCAAATAAATATGCTGTGTATAAAGTTTAAACATGCACATATTTTAAGGCTCGTTTTTAGAGCAAATTTTAAACTATTAAAATAACAAGGTTAAATAAACGAAAGATAATCACTTAGTCATCATGATAATCATCAATCGTTATTCAGTCACCCACAAACTCGAAAGCAGAGTCCAAGTTCATTGAATTTCCCCTTCCCCTTGACACGCACAAATGCCCCTCCCATTCATCAAACCCATTTATTTGTATTGATACATAGCAATATTAAAAGTATCAACAAGGTTCGCTTTTCAGTTAATTTGGCAAGTTAAAAATCAACAAGCCACGATCAAGTTATTTGCTTACGTTCCACTCACGTTAGTAAATTTAAATTCGAGTCTAACCATTCATCATTTAAAGTGTTATATGAATTGTACAAGTGCAAAGTTTACAATGGGAAACATGCTATTAAAGTGTTGTCTTTAAACGATTTTTTTAAAGGAAAAAGTTTCTCTTTTTCACTCTCTTCAAAAACAAAATACGTGGAATAGGTTTACATACCGTAACCAAAATGTATTGAGGTGTAAGCTACGTATTTGTACGAGATTCGTTGCGCATTGCAATTTCAAAGATTTATGCTTAAAGCTATTCATAAATTTTTAACGTTTAAATCAATTCGTATAGAATGATAACTCTATTTAAATAGCTTTTGCGTAATCTATCATTTTGCTTATACGATTAGGAGCGCTTTGTATTTAACCGTAGGGATCGGAGCCAAAACTTATTGGGACTGCGTGAGAGCAGCCGCGCTGCGGCATTGCTATTATTTCATTTTTGATTATTTATCTACTGCCTCTAACAATTTGTGTTAAGAACCCAATTATTTACACGTCAAGCTTTAAACTTCAATCGTTACTGTGAATTACGGGGATATAATTATTTAGTAATTTATTACATCAAGTGAACAACAAATAATCATGTAATTTCTGAATTTTTAGAAAAATATAATATTTTGGATGAATTTTTCGGCAAAGCCTAATAATCTTAAATTATAAGGTTGAATGGAAAGGGTAATGTCATGCCACTCTAGTTACTGCTGCCCTGCCTTGCTCTCAATTTGAATCTTTGAGCTATGAAATGATTTTCTAAATTTTTTACTTGAAAATAGCATCGAATGTTTTGTATCTGTAGCATGGCTTCGTCACAACTACCTCATTAAAGTCAAGTTTATTCGTTCTGGTAAAGAAAATAATTTTTCAGTATCCAATCCCAAACATCCCCAAGTTCATGACTGAACATACAAATATTTATGCAGAGCAGTGGAGCTGAATGACAGAGTTCTCCAAGATGGTAGGGAAACAGTTTCAAGTTCTTAGTTCTGCTTGGTTTAGATTTTTTTTTAGGTTTTTGATGAAAATGACATTCACGGTTGTTGATACTTTGGTTGATCATGACTATGATTATATCGAGTATGACACAAGACGGGATGAGAAGGCGGGAGGGGATGATGTGTCGATGACAATATTTTACTGCATGGTTTGTCATGATCTGTCTGCAATTTAAAGTGAGTAGCTCTTTAAATATCCAACCATAAACCATTAGCAAAAAAGTCAGCCAGTTTTAATGGAAGCTACTGACTCATTCATTCTAAATCGTAATGAAATGGCAAAGAGACTGCGAAGACTCTCATGCCATATTAATATTTGCCTTTTGGCTTACATACCTTTTAGTTTTGTAACTGATAAAGCAATTTAGCTTTTAAAATCTAGCTGCTGGTAATGTTTTTTGTATTATATGAAAAAATGCGTTATAGAATGGATTGGTAAGCGCATGTCTTTGTTTGAAAATCCAAGCAAAACCTCACAAGTAGCAGTAGCCAGCGCTCTTGGCTAAGAAAAGAAATAGGCAGCGTTAGTTCTTCTCTGGCTGCGTGAGAGAGTGGATTGTTGAGAAGTCGCTGCTGCGCTGCACTTTATCGTGCATTGAAGAAGAGAAATTTCTTTGCACTGCAGCACAGAGGTATTTGCATATCATTAAAGCCTCGTGGAAGTCCCATCTCATCATCATTCATCAACAATTAGGGGAAAGGGGTCAGATTTAATATTGCTATTGCTAAACCCCCAAGCATAAGTGTCTCTCGAGTAAGTGACCATTCTAAAAAGTCCTTGGGAGGAAAGAAGGGAAGAGAAACAATCATTTCTACTAATACAAAGAGCCTCTTCAAATTCAAAAAGTGTAGTGACCTATTCAGTGATCCTGATGGTTTACAACTCTCCTGTGGTCTCCCTGCGGAATACCACTGTGAAATTTTTGAATTCGCAGGAATGTTGAAATAGAAGGGGTGGCTTGTGGCTCGTGGACTTAAAAGTGGACTTTGAGAAAAGAAGAGAATAATTGTCATTTGACAAAAATTACTAGAGCAAATGACAAGCTTATTTTTTTCTGTGCTGAAAATCTAATCCGAATCGAGTGACATTGCATTTTAAACAAATTTTGGCTGATTATTCTCCCATAATAGTATGTGATGGTTATTTAGGTGGGATAATGTGGTAGTTGCTTGATTATCTTAAATGTACTTGAGCCCCATCATTAGCATCGTTATTAGGGTTGATTGTTGACAAAAAATTTAGTGATTGTGGTACACGCTTGTGATTATCCTGTGACAAAAGCATAATCTTTGTGTGTCTGGGGCTCAAGCTGGGCTTTTCTTTGTTAAAAGTGACAAGAGAAGTAATTGGAGCCTAGCATTTACTATCACCGAGATAAATATCATTGAAAATTCCATTCTTGGCTTAAGGAGTGTTGGATTGGATTACTTGCTAACACTTTTTCTTGCATGGTAAGTTTTTTAAAAATAATGTGAAGCAAAATTGATAAATGCCAGTTTTACAATGGGAATGCCATATTCCGCCAGGTCTCATGATTTTCGTTTGGTGATGCCTACGACCTTTGCCTTCATGTGGTTTTGATTTGGCATGTGGCATGGCAAATTCAAGAATTATTTTTTTGGCTTGGGTTTCTCAAATGACTAAAGTAGAATTTTAGAATCTGAACCGCGCCACCGCAAAATCAGCTAGTGTTATGCATAAATTGTGACTAATGAGGGGTAATACTTTGTAAAATGTTAGATTCATAAGCTTGTCTAAAATGGATGCATTGACTCCAAAAACTTTCATAGTTTATCTTAATCTCTTACAAAACCCTATCCAGATACAAGATTAAGCTTTTCCTGTCCAAATTTTTTATCTTGAAACGTGTTGGATTATGCCCAAATAGTTATGCAAAAACGGCAAATGACAAGTGTGAAGGTTGAAATTGAAATATTTTTGAAATTTTAACTCAAACAATAACTGCATAGTTTTATGTGTTGATTGTTATCGAGCGTTATTTTTTGGCAGTGACATGTCACGGACTACAAGCAAACTGGCTTCGACTGATTGTTTGATGATCTTGTAAAATCGTGCGGTGAGAATGACGCTGTTGTGGGATTGGTGGTGAAGTTCATTTCTCAAAAAAGAGAAAAGTCCACTTTTTCTATTGTTTAGAAATGTTAAGATTTGCATTGTCTAAGCAAACCCATTCTAGATTATTGGTTCATGTTAGATGTTTGGCTAAAGCTTATCATTATCATTCCATTCTTTAAGCTTACCTTTGACATTCAAGCTTTTCATATTATTGTTTTCAGGTGAGAATTTATCGACAGGTTTATAACGTTAATTCTGTTTTAAAATGCACCGGCAAAAATGCAAATTGCAACTTTTCATTTAATAAGTACTCGTAAGAAAATTTAATGATAGTGTCAACGATCGAGCTAGAAAATAATGAAGGGAGTTACTTTTACCAGTCATTTACCCACCGATGTTATCAAACGACATATGTTTTCTAAATTCAGGTTTGCAAAATTGCTTTTCTACTTTCATCAAGGTGACTCTGGTTTAACCAGATACTTTGTACAAGTGGTAGTGGTTTTCTCCACTTAAAATGTCAAAGCACAGTAACATTCCACATTAGCTGAGATTATTAAGTAAAATAATAATAGTAATCGATTGCAAGGAATTGGTTTATTTTTTCTAGAAAAGTATTGCAAAATTAAATTGAAAGCACTTTTCAAAATGCAGTTTTTCAGGATCATTTTCAATTTCTCACTTTTTCTTTTTATATCAGTTTAAAAATAAAAACTCATCGTATTTGATTGCGATTTTAAAAAATATGAAAATGAGGTGGGGAAATAAAAGCGAGAGGGAAAATGAGCCGTTATTTTTGCAAATAAAAAATGAAAAGTCTTTACTTTTAAGTACCTATCAAGTACGCTCAACTTGTCCTATTTTATCTACATTTTGAAACTCACTGTTTAATTTAGCAAAAAAAGAAGAAAATTTAGGCGAACATAGTCATTTCCTTGAGTATTCTTCAGTCGGCATTTACTAAAAGACTCTCTAGTTGCAACACTCATCTCACTTAACATATCATCAAGTAAATTACAATCGAGTAGAAAAAGTTTTAAAAGCAGTTGGACTCATTCGTTTACAAGTTTAATTGAAAGTTTGAATGAAGAAATAGAATTTTATGCCCCAAAATCTTGAAAATCACTATATTTAAATATTTTGAATAGTCACTTCAATTACAATCTTGTAATACAAGTATGCACACACGTCTATTTTTATGGTTGAGTAGCTCCACCTATTTATTGTATAGACTATTCAGAGATTAACAAAGAGCCCCTTTATAACTTCAAGTATTTCTTGCTTTATTCCACTTTTTTTAAATAAGATAATTTGCACTGACGTGATGAAAAATCTTGTATTCATATTGTGTCAAATTAAACCCATTTATTAATCACGACATTTTAGCGGGGAGCGACCAAGAGTTGATATAGAAAAAACTTCTGCTTTTATTAGTTCATGCGTTTTTTGCAATTTTTCATGTTTTGTGTAAAGAAATTATCATAATAATTACAATAATTATGCTTATATGGAAGTAGTTATTGTCTTTTCAGTGTCTTTTTAATAGTCAGACAAGTCCCGAAGTAGTCACCAAAATCACCAGCTTTTTGTTGTTAAAATTCAACTCAACATTTTTCATGATTTCAAAAGTTTTTTTTGGGACAGTAGAGACGTGTTCAGAATAAGTGGTACGAATATTTCTACGTTTAAAAATATTTGCATCATTTGGGCTTCACCAAGTGCCAAATGGCAGAGTGGAATAGTAAGAGAAGGAAAATTAAATACTGAAAATGAAGAAGGTGATAAAGATGATATCATCAGTAGCATCATCAACCCAACAATTCACTTTGAGGAAAGAGTTTTACTGAAGTGAGCGAGAAGACTCGAAAAATTACTTGAAATTAGGCAATTATTTATCACCATCCTTAATCAGCTTCAGCGCACATCTTATCCCAACTTAAATCTAGCTCGTATGTAATAGTAATCATAATTGTAGCTTTGTTTCAAGCAAGTTTGGCTTACATGGAAAACTTTTCCATTCTTCTGTCTTCTACGAAATTCCACTTATCCAATAGTTGCTACCTGTGATGAGCGTCCGTTTCACTTGAAGTGATTTTGAATGGCAAATGCTCCAAGAATAAATTAACCATTTTTTCTGCTGGGAATAAGGACAACGAGTGTGAAACTGTTGGTTAGAGAATGAATCTCATGCAATGAGCTCTATTTGCTCTTGTAATTTAGCCGTGCTGGTTTTTGTAATCGTGGATAAATGAGCGAAGAGAATTATTTTAGATGAGATTTTTTATGGAAAGAGGAACGGTTTCCCTTTCAAAAAATATATGCCATGTAGGAAAGCTCTCTCGTTGACCGTATTTGCAATAAGTTGTGGTCAGACTAGCGCAAGTGCTCTTAAGTTATTTGATATTCGAATCTCAAATATTAAATGACATTTAGTTTGGTAATTTACAACAATAATTTTTCTCTTGTTAAGCCCAATCACCACCGTGTTTTGCAATGGCGTCATCGTAAAAGTGGAGCGTAGGCTTTTACTTTTGTCTAAAAGTGATGGAAGTGCGTCACTTTTCTA
>JAHZMU010000669.1:0-17137 GCA_027743725.1 Rambutsinella grinnellia | reverse complement strand
GACTGGAGCTTAGCACTAAATACATTTATCGGGCCACTCAAGGTCATTCTTGAACAAGGCGACCCATTTCCTCCAAATATATTTGTAAATGGCAAGGCGAAAATAATTGGTGGAGCATTTCTAATTTCGGCCATAGTTCTAAGTAATGCCTACAAGAATGAGAACGTTTATATATTAATTTCATCCCTGAATCCAATTCCATACAATAGTCTTGGTCAGCTTGTGGCAAACAGTTTCCAAGTATTTGTCGCCTCTCATGTTAAAAGTGGTGTGGAAAGATGTTTGGTGGAAAATGACACGAGCGTAATAGAATACTACGGACAATACCCGATATTCCCAGTATTCCCATGTGAAAAGCAATACAACAACAGGCATATTCGCAGTTATCTATTTTCAGGACCGCCAAATGGTCCTGAAGCTTCAATAGGCCTTCCCGACAGTGTCAATAGAGATACACATACGTTTACCGTAGAAACTCTGATCAATCAAATGGAACCGCTAACGAGCGAGGTTTACACTCAACTGTTAACTTTGCCCAAACTTTTGCCATTTCTGGAGAACGACAGCTATAATTTTGCGCATGATTATTTTAGAAACAAAAATCTTTTTAGGACAATCAATTACTTTCATCAAGTGCAAACGGATAATGCATTTAAAGTTCTTTCAGAATGTAACAAATCAGCGGTGATTGCATCAAAAACTTTTGTAAGAAAAATCGGGGGGAAACTTAGTAATCGGAAAAGGCACTTGTATTTCAGCAAGGACGCTTTAGTTGAAATGTTTGTCGGTTACACAATTCAAGGTTGGATACCGCAGGATTCATTACAATTAAGAATAAAAGGTGCAATGGCGTCTGGCATCTGGATTTGGTGGAACAAATTAGTAATAGAACATATTGCAAAGGTTAGGTCAAGTACAAGAAAGATTATGTCAGCGGACGAGTATGAAGATGGTCCTCTGCGGCCACCATCAATGGAAGGAAATATTCTTGTTATATTTTCATTGCTTGGTATTGGTTGTGGGATTTCGGTTTGCCTTTTTCTGTTGGAAGGCGCGGTTTGGGAATGGGAAAAAATAAAGGCTTTCCTCAAGTATTTGTTTGAACCGAGATCCATATCAAAGAAATACTTGGGGAAGCGAAAAAATAAGGCTAGTAGATTGACCAAGGAAAATCTACTTGTCAAGAGGACGCAAAAATAATTATAAAATACAAAGTATCTTTAACAGAACTGTGTGGTATTGCACACTATTGTTATAGATCCCGATTTTAATGAAGAACAAAAATAAAATTATAATATTAATTAGTTTTATAACTCAATTCTGCCGTCTTTGCTCGGATTTTCATTCTCGTATTCCTGGAATGGTTTTATGCCCAACTCTTTCCAAAAATTTATCCTATCCATAACATCTTTCGGAAAGGTTGAGATGGCTTGCTTTCCCCTATCAGCATTTCTTAGAACTAAGCAGTTTAGTTTATCCTTTGAATTATCCAATGGGTTCCAAAGTTTTTCCTTGTATTTTACATTAAACCTGAAAAAAATAATTTTTTATTCAATTTGGTTACAAGTTTCTTTTAATAATACTCCACCCGACTCACGGATCTTTAACAAACTGCACCCAGATATCAACCATCTCTTTCGACTGTTGGTAATCCTCATGCCCTTCATCAATAATAGGATCCGTTAAATCTTTAGGAGAAAATAAAAGTTGCATTTCCTCCGCATGCCGTACAGCCGTTCTGTTCACATCCCATTTAATTATGTAATCGTTATAGTAGAGAAAAACGGGTGAATTCCTTGATTGGTACTGGGCAGCTTCAACAGAAGCTTGAATATAATATCTGTCCGTAATCAGATTCGTGAATCCCATAAAATCCTTTTCAAAATCTACAACTCCGGTTTCACTAAATGACTTTAAATAAAATTTGTTAATTTTTTCGCCTACTTTAACCAACTTGGTTTCGTTATAATAGAGAAAGCGATGCATTAGTTTATCAGTCCAGTCGGAATTTATGCGGTTGATCCATTCTTTACTCTTTTTAATTTTTAGGGTAACCATCAATCCTTCACCGGAGTTGACACCGACCATCCATGGCACTCTTTTGTGCAAGTTAGTAGTCATTAGCTCAAAAGGGTGATCGGTTAAGAATGGTTCAAGGGTTGACGGTGACTCGACTGATGGTGAATAAATAATTAGAGGGTCTTTGAGAATATCCTGAAAACAAATTAGTCGTTTATAACAAATTTAATTATTTAAATTGTCAATGTCTTACCCTAAACGCATCACTATTTAATGCAATTTTATCCGCACTCAATGACCTCAGACATTTCATAGCCTCCTTTTTATCCTCTGCAACATGATCACATCCGACTACCTTTGCAAACCGTTTAATTTGATTAATTGGATCAATCTGATGCGAATTCACTTTGAAGGCGACACCACTCCCGGAAATAGCAGCGGAGAAAAGTCCTTCACTAGCTGGAGAAAGCGCATAATTTCCGGGGGCATGCTCATCATTCGTTGTTAGAAAGCCGAGTGCTCCAATCCGATAGTTGAATGTTACCTAAAATTAATGATTTAAATTAGTTGTGTTCAAATAAGGAAATAAAAGGCTTACGAGAATGATGTCATGATCTAAGAAATATCTGGGTCCAAACTGTTCTCCCGATAAACCCATAAAGAATCCGCCATGAATGAAAACGAGAACAGGAAGCTCACCAGTTTTATCTTTGAGGTCATAATTGGTGAAGGTGGGAGTGAAAACATTAATTGTTAAGCAATCTTCTTTTCCATCTACTTCACTGTCAAAAAAATCTGGAGTGAATGGCCACGGATAATGGGGCTGGGTACAAATAGATCCGTAAGAGGACGCATCCCGAACACCATTCCAATTTTCGGCTGGTGTTGGAGGCTGTTTATGTTTATGAAATTAAATATTCTAAATAGAAATTAATTAAATATTTTTATATTTATAAAAATATCAATTCAGCTACCTGAAACCGCATTTCTCCAACCGGGGGCTGTGCATAAGGTATTCCCATAAAAGCTGAGAATAAACGGCCACTCCGGGATAATAAGGTTGTGCCTTCAATCTTTCCATTATTTATGCTTACAATTTTCCCTGCGTTAACTAACCATATTGGAAAAGTTAGGAGAGAAATTAAAATAATTTTGAGCAAGACAAACATGTTTTAATAAATAACCTGCATTTCAAAGACTGGAATTAATTTGTTTTGGTGTTTTACATCTATTAAACATTAAACAAGTTGTGTTTTTCTACAAGGACAAGTGTCAGCTTATCATTACAAACTTATCATTACTAATCTACTCGTTATATCCACAAACTCCGTACACTTATGCAATAAAGCTTCCACAAAAAAGATAATTCCAGCACATCCCCAAACAAACCCAACCAAAGCCAGAACAGGCACAATCTCTCTTATTTTAATGACTCCTTCCATCCCAAATCTGCTTAATTTATGAGGATAAATCTTCTGAGCAATTTCTGCCGTCCAATCCGCCCATTCATCCCATTTCATCATAATTCCAGTATCAATCATTCTCTGCATTGAGATCTTAACCCAATGCTTATTCACAACGTTAACCAACTGATAATAAGGTTCTGATGCCAAATACTCGGGAAGAGCATGGCAAACTACATTCTCACTTTTGAATACTTTCCCTAAATCCATTCTTAACTTTTGCAACTTTAATTTTATTTGCGTAAATGAGCTATCTTCATACATCATCTTTTTGCTTAGATAATCTGCAAAAATGCTATAATTATAATACTCTTCTTTAGAAATTAAAGCAAAGAAAGTCTCAAACTTGTCGAATAACCCCGCACGTCTAAATGAACTTTCATACATCGTCCTAAAGTTTTGTAACTCGGTTGAAATTCCAATTCGTCAAAAATTTATAGCCAGCTTCCAAAATCTCTCCTAATGATCTATAATGAGATTGGGGTGGAGGTGCAACTGTAATACTAGTTATCACATTTCCATACAAAATACAAATAAAATATCCTACTACACAAACTGAAATATTAACAATTTTATTCCTTTGCAAGAAAGCTTGCCTTTGGCCAATTAAAAGGCCGACAAATCCAATCAAAATCTGTGAAAAATTTTCTAACCTTTTCCCAATATTTAATACCCAAATTGCAAAAGAGCTTGAACCAAGCAAGGCCAAAATAGTTATCCAAACATCTAGAGAGATGCTCTCTATCCAAACCTGGTAATTTGTCAAGGGTGCTTTTATCCCAGAATAGTAATTTATTTTACAATAAACGGCATAAACGGATTCATAATTTTTGAAAAGTAAACAGGAGCGATAATTTTTGGCTAGGTTTTTAGTCCAATTACCTGGTGCCATTTGCAGTTGTTGTCTAAATCTAAATACCAAATGGTATTCTGATGGGTCATTCAAATTTATAAGATGACCTGTAAAATTGTGTATTTTATCCACTTCTACGTAAGCAAGAAGGTCAGCGCTGCAATATCTGGCGTTTTCTACTATCCCACGAGCCACAATATTTACACAGGCACGTCTATCTTTAAATTTCAGAAAGTAATCATTATACGACACATAAGGCACAAGGGAAACGGGACTTTTTCGAACATTCCAAAAAATTGATTTGTGAAATCCAAGCGGATTTGCTATTGCGCTTTTGAAAAAATTGATTTCCTTAAATTTCAGATCTAATTTGGCATTTATGCCGAGTATTACATATGTTGTGATGATCTCCTGCTTGAATCGCATATTTATAAAGGTAAACTTTATTAAGAGATGGATAACTATGTTTGTGACAAAACTATAGACAATCAGCCTTTTAACGTAGAAAAGCTCCATAGGGATTAAATCAAGAATTTGTTCATGAACAATTAATATTGTATTCCTTGATGATAGCAAGAATGATTCGTATGTAGTGAACACGAAAAGATATTCAGTTACATCTACTATGATGATATTATTTGGTTGCACAGATTTCCCTGCATGGTTTTTAATTCTACGAAGAGTTCGATTACCTCTTGTAAATGTTGTAACATATGAAATTTTGAAAGATGACATGAGTGACATGTCCAGAGCACTTGTCGGTTCAATTTTGTTAAACCAGAGGGAATATTGTTCAGGGCAAGGTAGTGATTTAAAGACAGATTTAAAAATTCTCCGCATTTCAAGTAAACTTAGTGGATTAACTAACGCGTTCGTGAATTGAAAAATAATCAGGATCAGAAATGCTAAAAACTTTAACTTTAAATACATCATAGGATAGTTTAGAAATAATGTTGATATTAAAAATTAAGGGTGGATTTTTACATGTGAGATTTTCAGTAGATGTTTAACCTTGTAGTAGTTTAACTGACATTGGCGATAGAATAAGACAAATAAAACGATTATTTTTTTAATGCCAAATGCTTCTTTCGCTTTTTTAATTTTTAATGAGCCGTTTACAATGAAACGTTACATAAGACACACTTGCATTTTTAAAAGTACTTAATACATTGCGCCACAGAAACAAGAGCTTCTTCAAGTATATAAAGTAATTGAGTTTTAATCACGCATTTATTCCTGAAAGTAAAATAATTATGCAAATCAAACTTTGAACTGAAAATCTAAATCTAAAACGACGTTGTTCGATTACCGAATTCCATGCATTTACAAAATAAAATTTCTACCAAAAGAATAAATCCAGCTAGCATCCAAACGCATCCTAACAAAGCTAAAACTGGTACAACTTTTCCAAACCCAATTTCCCCTCCCATTCCAAACCTGATTACTTCGCGAGGATAAATCTTCCTAGAAATTTGTGCAGTCCAATCTGCCCACTCATCCCATTTCATCATCACTCCAGTCTCAATCATTCTCGTCATTGAAATCTTAACCCAGTGCTTATTAACAACGTTAACTAACCGATAATAAGGTTCTGATGATAAATACTCTGGAAGAGCATGGCAAGCTACATTCCCACCTTCAAATTTGTTCTCCATATCCATTCTTAATCGCTGTAACTTTGACCTCATTTGTGAAAATGTGCTATCTTCATACATAAACTTTCTGCTTATGTGATCCACAAAAATACTATTATTTCTGTATTCCACTTCAGGAATCCAAGCGAAAAAAGTTTCAAATTTTTCGATTAGCCCCGCACGCCTAAATGGGTTTTCATACATTGCCTTAAACATCTCCAATTCTCTTGAGATTTCACTGCGCAAAAATTTATATCCGGCTTCCAAAATTTCTCCTAGTGTTCTATAATGAGATTGGGGTAGAGGTGCAACTGTAATACTATTTAGTTATCACATTTCCATACAAAATACAAATAAAATATCCTACCAAACAAATTGAAATGTTTATAATTTTGTATTTTCGCAGAAACCTTGGCCAAGTAAAAGTCCGACATAACTGATAAAAATCTCTGGAAAACTTTCTATCTTTTTTCTAAAATTCACTATCCAAATAACAAGCGAGCTGGATCCGATCAAAATCCAAATTGTTATCCAAACCTCAAGTGAGATGCTGTCAATCCAAACCCGGTAATTTGTTAAGGATGCCTTTATCCCAGAGTAATAATTTATTTTACAATAAATGGCATAGAAAGTTTCATATTTTTTGAAGTGTAAACAGGATTGGTAAAGTTTGGGTAGGGTCTTGGTCCCGTGACCCGGTGCTAGTTGAATTAGTTGTCTAAATTTGTTAACTAATTGTGATTCTTTATCGTCATTTAAATTCAAAATATGGCCTGTAAAATTATGCGTTTGCTCTATTTCTATGTAAGCAAGGATATCAGCGCTACAATACTTTGCTTTGTCTACCATCCCACGAGCAACAAGCCTTGCACAGGTACGCCTATCTTTAAATTCATAAAAGTAATATTGATACGGCATCCAAGGCACTAGAGAAACTGGACTTTTCCGAACATTCCAAAATATTGATTTGTGAAATTCAAGCGGATTTTCTAGTGACTTTGTGAGAAAATTTAATTCTTTGAATTTTAAATCAAACTCGGATGTTACTCCTAGTATTAAATATGTTGTGATGACTTCTTGCTGCATCCGCATATTTGTAATAGTTAATTTAAGTTGGAGATGAATAACGATGTTTGTAACGAAGCTAAAGACATGCCGCCTGTCAGCGTAAAGGAGTTCAATCGGGAATAAATTGTGATGTTGCTCGTGAACTATTATTATTGTATTCATTGATGATAGCAAGAACGACTCGTACGTAACTAAAATGAATAGATATTCATTATAATCGACTATGATGATATTATTTGATTGTATAAACTTTCCTGGATGGTTCACTATTCTGAAAGAAATTCTGTTGTTTAGCTGAAATGTGGAGAAATATGAAATTCTTAATGATGAGAAGACAGACGTGTCAAGCGCATTTGTTGGTTGAATTTTATTGAACCAGAGGGAATAATGTTTAGGAGAAGGTAGTGACTTAAAAGCAGAGTTAAAAATTCTTTGCAGTTCAGACAAAACTAACTGATTATTACCTAATGCGCTTGTAACTTTTACAATAGTTGGAATGAAATATAGAAAAAATCTAGAGTAGAAATGCATTTTTGCCCAGGCTAGGAATGAAATTGATAAACAAGTTTCTCCAAATTTAAGTTGATTTGTTTTGCAAGGAATTTAGTTCAATATTCAAATATGGAAATGTTTAAAGCGTCCTTTTAAAACAGCAAGAAAATAATCGATAAATAGAAAAGTTTAAATCTATGTATTATTTTCTAATGAGGAATAATACTACAAATTATAGGATAAATGATTCAATTAAAGCCGGTAGCAATTTTCAATTTCAATTAAATATATATTTGTTTGTCAAACAATAACCAATTCGTTATTCTTGGCTTTTTGTATAAGAAATATGAGCTTATCAAAAAGGACAATGCGATTTCATTTCCGTCTTATTTACTTGTAAAGTAACTATGCAAAGCTACTCATTCTTATATTGATTATGACACTGAAAAATGACATGCTCTTATTTTAATATTAAAATGTTTATACAATTCTTCATTTAGAAAATTTTACGACATAAATTTTAATTATTTAACAGGACACAGAAAGTAAAAGGATCTGCTCTTTTTTGATAAAGCATTACATTAAAAGTATAGCCCAGCGACTGACTGGTATTGGAGGCTAATTACATTCAAACATTATTTCTTTTGCATAAAACATATTTGATTTTGTTACCTAGAAACGTAAATCACCAATAGGAAGCAGTGCATAAGAAATTCGCATGAAAGCTAAGAATAAACGGCCCCGGGATAATAATGTTGTTTCTTCAATCTTCCCATTATTTATGCTTACAATTTTTCCAGCCAAACATGATGGAAATATTAGCAGCCAAATAGAAATAATTTTGTATAATACAAACATGATTTTATTTAAGCGATCAGTTTGCGTACAATTGGATAGAACACAACTGATTTTTAATAAAAACAACATCATATTAATCTTGCTTACAAGCTAATCATTTTATTCATTAATTATTAATCATAATTTTTACACACTTATGCAATAAAACTTCCACCAAAAGTGATAATCCCAGCACAACCCCAAACACATCCAATAAAAACCAAAACAGGAACAACTTTCCCAAACCCAATTTCCCCTCCCATTCCAAACCTGATTACTTTACGAGGATAAATTTTATGAGCAATTTGTGCCGTCCAATCTGCCCACTCATCCCATTTAATCATCAATCCAGTATCAATCAATCTCTGCAATGATATCATAACCCAATGCTTATTCACAACGTTAACTAGCCGATAATAAGATTCTGATGATAAATACTCTGGGAGAACATGACAAGCTACATTCTCCTTTTTAAAATTTTCCTCTAAATCCATTCTTAATCTTTGTAACTTCATCTTCAATTGCGTAAACGTGCCATCCTCATACATAAACCTTTTACTTAGAAAATCTACAAAAATGCTATTATTTCTGTACTCCTCGTCAGAAATCCAAAAGAAGAAAGTTTCAAATTTATCCAACTGACCCGCACGTCTAAATGGATTTTGATATATTTCCTTAAACAATTCTAACTCTCTATTTATTTCACTTCGCAAAAATTTGTAACCAGCTTGCAAAATCTCTCCTAATGACCCATAATGAGATTGTGGTGGAGGCGCAACTGTAATACTGGTTATCACATTTCCGTACAAAATACAAATGAAATATCCCACAGCGCAAATTGAAATGCTTACAACTTTATTCTTTCGCACAAAAACTTGTCCTTGGCCAAGTAAAAGTCCGACAAAACTGATTAAAATTTCCAAAACGTTTGAATATTTTCGCGAAATTAAAATTGAACTAAGCCCAATCAAGATCAAAATGATTATCCAAACTTCGAATGAGATGCTGTCCACCCAAACCAGGTAATTCGTTAAGGATGCATTTATCCCAACATAATAGTTTATTTTACAATAAATGGCACAAAGAGTCTCATAATTTTTGAAATGTAAGCAGGACTGATAAAGTTTGGAAAGGTTTCTAGTCCCATGACCCGGTAGCATTTGAAGTAGTTGTCTAAATTTATGAACCATGCGTAGTTCTAAAGGATCATTTAAATTCCAAAAATGACCAGTAAAATTATGTGTTCTCTCCACTTCTATGTAAGCAAGGAGGTCAGCGCTGCAATACCTTGCCTTTTCTACTATCCCACGAGCCACAATATTTGCGCAGGCCCGCCTATCTTTAAATTCCAGAAAGTAATATTGATAAGGCATGTAAGGCACAAATGAAACGGGACTTTTTCGAACATTCCAAAAAATTGATTTGTGAAATTCAAGCGGGTTTGCTATTGCACTTCTAAAAATAGTTAACTCCCTAAATTTTAAATCAAATTTGGCAGTTGAGCCAAGTATTAAATATGTTGTGATGACTTCTTGCTGGGACGTAATATTTGTAGAGGTTAACTTAAGTTGCAGATAAATAACGATATTTGTAACGTAGCTGAAGACATTCAGCCTGTTAGCTAAGAAATGCTCAATTGGGAATAAATTCTGGTGATGCTCATGGACAATTATTACTGTGTTCCGTGATGATAACAAGAATAGTTGGTAGGTTACAAAAATAAAATTAGTTTGAAGATATTCATTAATGTCAACTATTATAATATTATTTGGCTGTGAAAACTTCCCGGGATAGTTTACAATTTGATTGTTTTCTTGAAATTTTGAGAAATACGAGATTCTGAATGATGACAAGATTGAAATGTCAAGCGCACTTGTTGGATCAATTTTATTAAACCAGACAGAATAATTTTCAGAATGTAGAGAATTAAATGTAGAGTTAAAAATTATTTTTAGTTTAGATAAAACGAGCTTATTATTTATCAATGCGCTTGTAACATGTAAAATATTTAGCATGTAAATAGAAAATCTATGGTTGAAATACATTTTAGTTTAGTAGCAAAAGCGACAGTGAAAAGTAATTTTTGCCCGTCCTTAGGTAGAATTTTATCTTTGAATTTTCCAAAAAATTAATAAAAGTTTGAAATGTTTTGTGTCCTTTGAAAATATAAAAGGACAAACAAATAATGGACTAGTAGAAAAGTTCAAAGCATTTATTTAAGAAAAATAGCATTTATTAATTCTAAATTGTTCAAAGTAAACCAGTAGCAATTTTTCCAATTAAATTAAACACTACCTAATTTTTTGCGGTAACAAATATCGCTGCCTTTTTATTGACGGCTCGCATAATAAAGATGAGCTATTATTTCGGAACAATGCAAAACTCTTTATATTTTAAAAGAGAAACAACCTTGGCAATGCTACCCTTTTTTTAATTGATTATGACACTGAAAAATGACATGCTCTTATTTTAGCATTAGCATTTTTATACAATTCTGCATTTAGAAAGTTTTACGACATAAATTTTAATTATTTAACAGGACACAGGAAGTAAAAGGATACATTTGCTCTTTTTGAAAAAGCATTACAATAAAAGCCCAGCGAAAGTTATTTAATATGACCAACCACCAGCGCACCACTATCCCTACTGATTAGACCTGTCGACCTTCCGTGACAGATTTATTACATTACCATTCATGACAATTACTATCTGCTGCGTGAGTAAGGCATAAGCAAATGCGAATTCTATTCTTACGCAAGCGACAAAGCTCATTATTTACACCCAGCACACTTTCTACTTGTAGGCAAAACCTGTTTTTTACACAAATTCAATTGAGAGAATTGCAGACAAAAAAAAATTTGTTGAGCTTTAAAATCCCAAAAAGCTTAGCTTGGTTCAGCTTCACTTTCTACGTGACTTGATATGCCTAAAGCGCTTAAAGCGGATAACTTACCTCGCCTTAAATGGCAAATGGCACTGGTTTGTAATAATATGCAATACTTTTTGCAATTTTTTAATGTCAAATGCATTCAGGAAGGAAGAACCTCGAAATTTCACACCTTCGCTACTTCTTACCCCATTTCATTATCAACTCTGATGGGTTGCGTAACTTCCGTCGTGAACTTTAAATTTTAAAATGTCAAGAACAGTATTATTTTTAAGTGTAGCTTTGCTACATTTTCTAAGTCAAGTCCAAGTTAATTGTGATACGTCATTTAGTGAAACGCTTGCCAAGTTCAATGTGACAAAAGCAGTTGAATTTCTTCAATCAGAACAGTTAAAACTAGAGCGTACGATTAGCTTAGTAATTAGAGACATTTGGAATGACTTGAATGATCCAGAGTTGACCTCTGTTAAAATTAAAGATAATTTTGGTGTCAAAGTGAATGGGAAGAATAGCAAGAATTTGATAAGGAAGAAGAGGAACCCTCTCGATTATTATGGAGGTGGATGGGGCTGGGGGCTTGGCTGGATACCTGTCTTCCCAATTCTCGTTACAAAAGCTCTTCTTCTAAGCAAAGTTGCAGTGAAAGGCTTGACTTTTCATATTCTATTCAGAATCTTAAAGAAACTAATAATTTTGGGGGGAATTGGACTAGTCCTCGTGCTTGTTAAAGCTGTTGTTGGTTTCATAACGTTTTTATTCCTGAAGCAAGCTGCGGACCCGCTTGGATGGTATATTCATGGATGGAGTCTTGGAAGATGAAGAAATAACTTATCTATAAATTTTTTTTCAAGCTATTTATTTGCAATAAAACCAATCAATTTTATTTTGCCAATAATTACAATATTTCGGGTTTTTCTTAATAAGTTGCGCTGACCAAGCTAAGTTGAACCTGGCGATTATTAAGAGGTTGTCTGGGTCTATAGTTTTTATTCATAACTTTATGATTGAGAGTCCTTCAATTGACTTCTGAGTGCATCCATATCAGAATTGGGTACTTTTGAAGAATGCATAAGGACAAACCAGTTGACTTGTTGATTACATCCGGGGGTGGTAAGGGATCCCTTGTATGTGTAAACTTTTTGGATAAGATTCTGAGTTAAAAGAGAAGTGAAGTCAATTGGGCTATTGACCGTTACAGATGTAGTGGGTTCTGCAACACTCTTAAGGTTAGCGATAATTGGGGCTAGGGATGGATCACTATAGCCAAATTTTCCAGCAATATTAGCAAGACCATTAGAGTCCAAAAGAACTCCAACAACGGTAAGTGCATTAGGGTCTCCAGAGGCAACCGCTTCATTCAAGCTGTTGTATTGTGCCAAATAGTGGACGAAATGGGCTTCACCTGCGGCGCAATTTCCCATAACGCAATGCTCCGAACCTTGTCGAATCTTACCTTCTCCCCAGTGGAAATGCATTGATGCGAATTTGTAGTTGCGGTTGCCCTTGACGTTGGCGTTGGGATTGAAGAAGCTTGGCGTATTTTGANTTTCCCATAACGCAATGCTCCGAACCTTGTCGAATCTTACCTTCTCCCCAGTGGAAATGCATTGATGCGAATTTGTAGTTGCGGTTGCCCTTGACGTTGGCGTTGGGATTGAAGAAGCTTGGCGTATTTTGGACTTGGAGGGGGTCTGGGAAGGTGAAGATCTTGTTGGCCATTGCTGGGATCTCGACAGTGACAGAGTGGCCAGAGTTGGTCATCTTGAAGCTGGGGCCTGCGTAAGCGCCTCTCAATTTAAGGCTGGTGGTTCCAAAGGGAAGGCGGAGAGGAAGGTCGATGGGTGATTGGGAAGGGCCCTTGCAAGCATCGCCCCAAGCGGCGGTTCCAGGAGCGCAGTCACCTTCGTAGCAAAAGCCTTCGCCGGAGGCGAGGCTGAAGCAGGAGAGGGCCACGAAGGCGATAATGGTCAATGGGTTCATGATGAATTATTCTTTCCTGTTGCTATAAAATTATTCAGAGTTTAGTCAAAATAAAAAGTTTGGAAATCTTTAATAATTAAGTGATTTACCTTTTCGGCAAACGACAGTCAACAGATAATTTTGAAGTGATAATTTAAGAAAGTTATTCGGATCATTTTATACCCGGAGAATTATCCAGACTTTTCTCCAGTTTGTGAGATTGACTTTAAAATTAGATCAATTGTCAGTTTCAGATCAGATCCAGTTTTTGATTGCATTAAGAATTCTAAAATCTGCATTGAATAGAGACACTAATTAAATACTAATTGCATCATTACTTAATATTGTCATGGGAAAGTCCATTCTATTTAAATTTATTAGCTTTCGTCATAACAATCATTTGTATATAAATTATTATAATTTGACACAAAAGCGATAAAAATAAGGATGTGCGCATGGCATTAATTCGATTATTTTAAGCCTAAACTGCTGCGCAATTAAATTAAAGCGAAAATGAAACTCGACTTGACAGAATTAATAAATAATTTTCTTTGAGCCGTCTTATTTAGTTTTATAAAATTCAAATATTAAGTTATTGAAGTTGTCAATCACAAGTGATGATTTTAATAATAATTGACGCAGACGCATCTGTCTTAATGAAAGTTGAGAATTTTGGGTGAAAATGCTAACGCTTCACACATTTTTGATTCTAATTTGATAGAATCCATTCTTATGCCAATCATATATCATGCAATTAGCACGAGCGTTTTTGAACATTGATTAAACCACTTCACTTCTACACTGAGCCAATTGTCAATTAGGAATCAATCATCAGCAAGAGAAAAATTATTATTATTCCTTCCAGCATTTTGTCCATGACCATGAAAAACGGGCATGATATTTAAGATAATTTTTGTTACAACAAAAGGAATGATGGAAATGTAGAATTTATCTGCAAAGTACAAAAATCAAGTATCAAATGCCAGCTTATCAGTTTTGCCTTTTCATGCAAAGATGTGAAAATTCCGCACTTGATTATCATAATTTATTCGGACAGAAATTATTTGCCAAATCATGAGTAAATTAATATCACATTTAGTAATTTTAATTTATTGCTTTTCTCTCGGGCAAGCAAGGATTAGCCTTAGTCACTCGAAATTTTCTGAAGAAAACGCTTACGACCTTGAACTAGACCTTGACCAGGCACATGTAAAAGGAAAACTCGGCATTTCATTCCCTGAAGCAGTCGGTCAATGGACTGAATGCGCATCAGACGACCCCAATAATATCCTCTGCGTTCAATGGTCTGACTTTGCTCGCTTCACCGCCGCCGTCGGCACGACTCCCAATTGTGTCCGTGTAGAATGGACTAGTTCGCACGCTCGCGAGCTTGAAGATTGCTACGACCTTGAAGCCGGTGTCCATTGGTATGGAGGGAGTGAAATGTACACACAAGTGTGGCCTTTGGAGAACCACCCACGCTTGGAATCCGCTTGTGTCACTGCTAATTCTTTAGGCGACACAGAACGGGAGTTTGCCGGCGTTGTAGAAAACTACTGGTTATTATCAAACGGCTTTGCCCTCGTAATGGATAGGCAGACGCCTCTTTTCTACAGTCTAAATTCGACTAGAAGCAACCGCGTTTGTTTTAAAGCGAAGGACGACTTTCCATTCAGCCGCAGGTCACCGTTGACCATGGCATACGAGTGGTGCGCGAGAGACAATGTGAAAACTGTTCATAAAGAAGTCATGTCAACATTTTATGCTAAGCCTACAGGCATTCCTGATGAAATAATGCTTGTTCGACCTCTCTGGAGTACCTGGGTCCGCTTTGGCTTCGGCGTCGATCAAGAAAAAGTGCTTGACTTTGCAAACAAAGTCATCTCAGAAGGCTTCGTAAACTCCAGCCATATGGAGATTGATGACGACTGGGAAACGTGCTACGGCGATGTTCGTTTCAAGCCCGAAAAATTTCCAAACCCTTCCCAAATGGTTGAAGAAATAAAAAACCTCGGGTTAAGAACAACCGTCTGGGTGCACCCCTTTATCAGAATGGACTGTGTGGACTTTAAAGAAGGAATGGAAAAAGGCTATTTCCTTAAAGGCCAAAAAGGATACTTTGGTCTAACCGGTTTTGGAGGTTCCAGAGCGATATCAATTGACTCAACTAATCCAGAAGCAATGGACTGGTGGTCCGAAAGGCTTGATAGGCTCAAGAATGAAACGGGTGTTGAGTCCTTCAAGTTTGATTACGGAGAAAGCAGTTTCCTTCCAGCCTCTCCTGTTTTCTCATCAGATTCTAAATTATGGCCGAATATTTATTCAACAAAGTATGCAGAGGCTGTAGCAAGATTTGGGGGACTAATTGAGACAAGGGTTGGTCATCACACTCAACACCTCCCAATTTTTGTGAGGACTCTTGATAAAGATTCAAAATGGGGGTATGATAACGGCTTAAGGTCGATGATCCCATCTGTCCTTCAATTCGGCATTGTTGGCTACCCATTCATTCTGCCTGACATGATTGGTGGAAATCCAAAACCGGAAAAGGAACTTTTTATAAGATGGATGCAGGCAAACATCTTTTTTCCTTCAGTCCAGTTCTCAACAGCCCCGTGGGATTTTGACCAAGAGACTGTAGACATTTGCAAATTCGTTTTGGAAGAAAGGGAAAGATTTAAAGATGCTATTTTAGAAGCGGCCAGGATATCTGTGGAGGAAGAAGGGACACCGATGATAAGACCTATTTGGTGGATAGATCCGACTGATACCGACTCATTTACAATTGATGATGGTGAGACGTGAAAAAGTAAAATTATATTATGATTTCTAAAATGCTCATTTGCTTTAGAATATCTGCTCGGAGATAATATTCTAGTAGCCCCTGTGCTTGATGAAGGGAGGGTTTCCAGAGACATTTTTATCCCGAAAGGAACTTGGGTTAATGCGCAAAAGGAGTCAGAAGAGTACATTGGACCACAATGGATTAGAGACTATCCGGCACCTTTACGAGCCATTCCTTTCTTTTTAAGACGAGCTTGAAATTATAAACTTTGCAAAAATATAAACTGGCCATAAAATAAAAACTTTTCAAAAACCACAAAACCAAATTATTTATAAATGTTTTAATATAACTTTTAGAAATTTGAATATTTTATCAAACAAACTGGTATCTAATGACTATCTCGTAAAAATAGGAATTTAAGTAAATTTTACTTTGGATATAATACGTTAATTCATTTACAAAAATATAAATTTAGCAAAGGAATAAAAAGTCAACAAGGGAATTTTGTAAAGAAAATTCATTTTCTCCAATTGTCATCGAGGTCGGCAGCAGATCTATAATTATATCGTCCCCCAGTTGTCCTTCCGGGCTGTCGCGCCGTCACCGAATGGCTCCAATGGGTTCCAGTCAACTTTAAAATAAGCTGCTTCACGCAACCATCGTCAGCAAAAGTTTGTAGCGTTCTGATAACTCCATTCACATTTATTCCGTTTTCCCTGCTGTGACTCCTGTTGATTGCTGAGTGTCCTGTGATTGCTTCCTGTGAAAATTAATTATAATTTCTTAAATTTCGTTCGCGTACTGCAATAAATAAATACATGTTTTGTATTTCATTACATAAACATAATCCATGTAATCAGTCCTCTGCTTGACGACATTCAACCAACCAAGGCAGGCCTCCTCTTTGTAATTTTCTGAATTTAACGGATTATATTTCCAGATAATACAGCTCCGCTCAATCCTAAGTTTCATGAGGTGGTCCATGGAGCAGTAATTATCAATGGCGTTGTCAATCACATCAATCATTTCACGCTTATCACTGGAAAGGTGAGATTCATTTAACAGATTCAAGTATCCGTAGACGCATCCTGCATTTCCCGGATTACTGGACGTGGCAAGCTTATAAAATTCTCGTGCTTT
>JAHZMU010000668.1:0-15677 GCA_027743725.1 Rambutsinella grinnellia | reverse complement strand
AAATATTTCACGCGTACCACAATCCCCATTCAATTATCTCTTTCGGTGGATCCGCACCAGAGAATAATTTGAATTGAGTTGGATTTATAATGCAAAAGAATACAATTATAAAATGAAACACGCCATCCCATCTTTCACTCTACTAACGGTACAAGGACAGATGGACAAGTTATAAAAACCATCTTCCATTATTTCTTTTTCACCTTAACAATGGACAGTCTTCTATAAAACATCCGCAAAAACTCATCGCGTCAACGATGCATGCAAAAAGCAAATAAAAAGAATATAAACTAGTTCAACTTACCAGTTGGTGATGGGAGCCACTACTTAAAATGTAGTTCTTTAGGGTAGAAACTGCAGTATTTATCCAGCTAATCACGAGCCGCTCGGGTGAATTCGTGTCTGAGAATTTAAACGGAACTTTTATGAAATTGTGTCAAAAAATAGTTGGCAGGTGGTCATCATCTCATAAAAATTACCTGATTCAATACTTTTACCATAAGCTTCTCAGAGTCGCAGCGATCCTATCCCTTCCTAAAATCTCTTTTGCATATAGCCCCATCAGTGCTTCGATTAAAGCGATGTGTGCAGCCTTGCATTTTTTCGCAATGAAAAAACAAAACAAAACCATTAAAAAACATTTACTTTTCATAAACTCAGTCAAGAGAATCTTATCGTAATAATCTAAGTATCGCATATCCCATTAGTATCATCATAAATACACTAGCTCATTAGCAAGTAGGGAGGAAAAAATGAAGCGTTTTCCCTTTTTATTTTTGCAAAGCGTGCCTCCTCCCCAAACTCCACAGAAGGGACTGAAAGAAATCTCTCTTGAATAAAATATCAGCCAAGCCACCTCCACACAAACTGAGATGATTATGATCGTCATCATAAGAACTAAACAGAATTATCTAGAGAGCCAAGACGGGTGTTTACGCGTAAAAAGTGTAAGCGGATATGAAATGAAAGTGTATTATTAGGATGTGAACGCATAACTACACCTACTCGGCAAAGAAAAAGCTCTAAACAAATTACAGTTTAAGTGATCACACAAGATAATAATTAAATTTAAAAATGCCAACTGACAGTCCGTATAGGTTTCTTCCGAAGGGTTGCTTCCGTCAACTTCATATCTGATGGTTGAGCTATGTAGATTCCGCGGCGAGAGAGAATCTTAATGATTTCCCAGTGGGTTAAATTCTGGCTCAAATGGTAGTTGTTTTGTTGGCTTCTATATAGAGCGTCTAATGACATGCAGTAGAGCTTCCCAGAGACGAGCCCTTTCACTATGTCATCCCTCAGCGAATATTTTGTTGGTTTCCCCTTCAAAGAAATATGCATAAAATGTGTAAATTTCTTTTAAAAAATGATGGATTATATAAACCATTTACCTTCTTCGACTCCTTGAATGGATCCGGCATTTTGTCTTTGGGCACTACGTGAGCAAATGCTTTTGTGACTAGCCATCTCATTGACGCTTGCTTTTTGGCCTAAATAAAGTTGAAGTTGATTAATGGAATTGTTTCATGAGCTAATTTTTTAACGATGATATTACCTCCCACCACGGGGCATGAAATTCTTTGTGTCTCCGATTAAGCCAGATAAACATTCTCTTGGTTCTGTCAACAGTTCTGTTTTCCGGACAATTTTTCTTCATTTCTGAAAGTTCTTTCCAGCATGTAGGGCACTCATCACGGAGAGCAGGTGGGGCTGGTTTTTTACCATCAAGTTTCATATTTTGACTATACAAACTTTCAAGATCTGACCAACCAAGTGTCGCATCTGGAGCTAACCAGCATTTGGGGTGGGCATGGTGGTGATGACTACTCCTGTTTCTCACGGGAGCAGGATTCGCTCTTCTTTGATAGATTGCCATGTCACTTTCCGCTGAACGGTGGTGGTGGTGGTGACGCTGTTGATATATTTGGAATTCAGGCTTTGGGGGTGTTTCCTGTCTTGAAGAATTATTATTAGAATTCCCCTTCCCACCTTTTCCAATGATGACGGCCCCATTATTTCCACATACGCCACTTGATTCTCCATAAACGGACTCTTCATTTGCTTCATCGATTGTGAACAGATTTCCGGAAGATGTCGAAGGGACAACGGATACGGGATGGGATTGTAGAGCAACTCCTGCCAAGGCCGCATCCGACTTTTTCAGAAGCTGGGATGGCTTTAAGTGACTCTGTTCCTGTTGTTGTTGTACAACGATTGAGGAAGACCTTAATTGGGATATCCTACTAAGTTTTCCAGAAGAGGAAGATGATATTCCGGAGGAAATTGAACTCGATGATATCTTTCTTCTATCGGATATCGAACCTGAGCTTGAGGAAGGAAGAGGTGGCCTTGACCTCGGCTTGCATTTTGTGCTTCGCCTTCTGCTCACTGGAATAAGGAGGGGTTCATGATAATGCCTTGAAGACCTTGGAGTTCCTGGTCCTGACCGTCTCATAACTACTTTATTATCCTGTCCTTCATTCTCATCAAAGTCTTCGTATTCGTCGCACCCTCCCAGGTCACAATTGCTACAATCGCAGTAGTCTAAAATGACTGGTTTTCTATTGCTTCCGGAGTGAACTCCAAGTCTTGAAGCTCTTCGTAATGAAGGGGTCCTCCTGGCACTTACAGGAGTTCCTCTAAGCCTGCTTGATGTCCTCCTCACAAGTTTCGTCGGTCTCGTCTTATGCGGTGGTGGAGGAGCTTTCAATTTCCTTCCAGTCCCAACTTCATTACTGCAAAGCTCTTGTGAATTCGACGGTTTCGGAAATGCTGCCCCGCCTTGTTTATTGTTGAGCCTTTGACATTCATTACAATCTGAACGGTAGCCCCAACACTCCGAACATGAACAAGTGGAGTGTTGAGAGCACGAATCATCTCCATTTTGTTGGCAATGCTCATCTGCACAAATCGAATAATGATGGTTACTCCTAGTCCCTCCACCCCTCCCTCTAATAGTTGCAACTTTAAGCCTTTTCGAATGAGCTGGTAACTTTACAGGACAATCACCATTCATTCTATTCGGAGAAGGCTCTGCAGAAGAAGATGACGAGCCTTCTGGAGCAGAACCTGAGGTAGCAGAACCAGACCCTGAGCCAGATCCCTTGCCTGAATCTGCAGAGTTGTCAGTAGCATCTGATGTTTTTCTTAATGCCATATCGGAATCATTACTCCCTCCATTTGACACCTGCTTATTACCATTATGGAGGAAAAAACTACTTCCGCTTTCCTGACTCTCCTTCCGAGTCGACTTTTGCTGAACCTTTGTCGGAGAACTTCCCCTTATAAGTCTAGACAAGTCTCTTAACTGCTGCAGAACTGACCGGGGTTCATGTAAAGGCTTACTCCCTCCTTCACCAGCAGATCCCATATCACTTTCACCTCCACTATTACTCACCATCTCCAACACATCTCCCGCATTGCTATTACCCCCTTGATTACTATCAATATCGTCAAAATCAGATATCTCTTGTGGAGATGCTGAAGTCAATGATGATATCGTTGAGTAGTCGTCATTCCTCACGTGACCACAGCTCAAAATCTCACTCGAGCAATTATTCAACTCTTCATAGTTAAGTAGGAGCTCATGATTCCTGCTACTTATATTGTCTTCTCCGGGCAAGCTCAGCGTCACTTTCTTGAGCACTTTCTTGGGGGCCTTTGAGACTTTTTGATTTTCACACTGCTCATGTTCCATCGAACTATTCCTTGAAGGATTCAACACTGTCTCCAAATTCTCCAAAGCAAAGCGTACTAAATTCTTCTGCTTTTCATTTGGCTTCTGTCCCTCCATGGGTGGGAGTGGAGGTGGCTGCTCAGGCCTTTTCCTGATCCCTTTTTGTTCAGCAGATAAACGCTTATCGCCACCCTTTGGCTTGAACATAACTGACTCAAAGCTATCAAGTAAACTATCCAGTGCTGAATTGGCTTGTTGATCAGGCGCTTTCTTTTTCAAGATAAAGTTGCTCGTAATCGAGTCTTCAGCTTCTTTCCCGTTTCCTCTGCAACTACTACTTGTGCTCCCACTGCAGTCGTCACTTTGCTGGCCAAGCTCGGGGAGGTCATTTGGTTCAGATTCCTTTTTATTTTCACCTCCATTAACTCTTATTTCAGTCATCATCGGAACGTAAACCATTGTAACGCCTTGCGCTAAAGCTGTGATCGTAGAGCCTTTGCTTTTGCTACAATTCGGTTCTTCCTCTATTAGTTCAAGTGTTTCTGGTTCTGTCGAGTCATCTATCGTTACAGGACTTGCACGACCTTTTGGGGGAGCGTGAACTTGCACAATATCTTTCGACGAGATTTGCAATATTCCCGAAGTCTTCTTTGGCGGAATCATATTAGCCATAGGGTTATGAAAGTATCTTCTACTCACCCTCTTGCGATCGGGAATCTCAACAAGATCACAATAAATCTTTTCATTGTTCACAAGAACCTCTTCACCCGCAGAACTCTCGTAGTTACTCGAGCTTTGAAATGAGTCTTGCGAGTGGTCTTCCCTTCTAAAATTCTCCAAATGTTTTTTATCCACTTTCTGCTGACGCTTCACCTTAATCATTCTCGAATTCAACTCCTCGTATTTCTCTTGAGCTGGGATGATGAGCGTCAAAGGCTTTGTTAACTTGTCAAAGTTTGAGTCATCATTGTTGGCACATGTTGACAAAGTCGTTACGCTTCCCGAACAATATCCAGAGCTCGCGCCAAGGACATAGGAAGCCCTCCTTTGGTGATTGTGTTGCTGTTGATGTGAAATTGGCTGGGACTGCTCAGGGCAACTAATTTTACGCTGATTAGCGTTTGGTGCGGTTCGCCGTGAATAATTGTAGTAAAAGTAGTTTGGGCTTGAGCTCCTACCCAGTAACAAAACAGGATCATTACCTCTATGCTTCGGACCATTTGGTGGGAGGGGAGGGGGTCCTGGCCCTCCAGTTTTCTTAACTGAATGTACAATTTCATGATGGATTTCATACAACTCCTCTTCATCCTCATCCTCCATCATGCCCACTGCTAGTGCACGCTCCCGCTCAATCAAGGCTAATCTTGGGCCCCAATTTGACCCTGGCGTTTGCTTCTGCCTTGATGGCTTCGGCTTCTTCTTGTTTAGCTTTAACCGCCTCGAGTACATTTTCACTCATTTCTCACTCCGGCTGTGAAGAGAAAAATCAGAGTGACACCTTTTATTTCTCCTTAGTCTCATCATCCCCACATTAATCAACTAATCACGTCTATAATTAAATATTAATTTTTAAGACCCAATTACAACAGAACAATTCTACATTAGCCATTGATTTTTTCTCTAGATGAGGGGAAAAGCAAAACGCATTTTTGTTCACAGCTCAATTATTAACATTAAAGGCATACGTGTCTTAGCCTCAAATAGCTTATGCCTTAATTAATTAAATGTCCGATGTAGGAAATTATATGCCTGTTTCTTCCCTTCGTATTTTTTCATTTTCTCCGTCATAAAAAACAATTCTGATTCTATTACAGACCTACTCAACCTCTCCTCATTTGTCTCCCAACCCATGTCATGTTCTCTGTTCTCCCTTTCGCACTTTTTTAACTTCCTTTTATGAAAAAAATGAAAACCTGCAGAGATTAGCTTATCCTCCACCTCCTCTCGACCACAAAAAGGTATTTCTGTCATTTCATTCTATGAGTAATCCATCACACATTTGCACATATCCCACCCCCATCCTTCCTCAACTTCCCTTTTCCCTGTCTCAACAATCAGACTCGACTAATTTATGAGGAGAGTTATAACTGTAGACGTTTTATGAATCTTTTCTTCCACTATTAGCACTCTTTTACTGACAAAATACTCCATTTGTTACAACTAGTTTCTCTTGTCAGTCAAAAATGTGTGAAGAAACATTGTTACGCACAATTTTTTTCAATTTAGAAAACTGTAAAGCTTTTCAAACTCTAAAATTGAAAATCGTAATAACCCCTTTTAGCTTGTAATAGCATGTGAAGTGACTGGTCATTGTTCATCAGAGAAAAGCTTAAAACCGCAGCTTATCATCATTACTGCGTATAATAGACTAATTCAAAGCTGAATTTAAACATCAGTTTAATCTGTTGGGTCAATCATTGAAGACAATTAGGTAATTTTAAGTAAATTTAACGTAGGCATAATATCGATTAAAAGGATGTAACAAATCCCATTAAAATCTAGAACTCGACAAGGATCTGAAAATATTCCTGCGCAATCGCATTCTTGACATTTTCACGTAGCTCATCTTCCTCTCTATTAGTTCATCTAATGACTTTATCTTTAAATGGATTCTTCTTCTAACAATACAAATATTTTCAAAGAGAACTCACTTCCTCCACACATCATCACCGCTCTAAATAATCAGCTCCAAAAGTAAAACAAACGTGACATGACATGCGACATGACTGATCACTGACTCCTAGTGACTTAGATCAGGGAGAAATGTTTTGTTCTACAAGCTCTTTTAATAGAGTAGCATGTGCGCAAGTAATTAAATTGGGATTAGATTGTGTGCGTGAGTTGTGTGTAATGTCCCACTACCATACAACTTCCCACATGATTAACTCTGACTTTAGCTATTCATCTTTTGTGTCATCGAAAACATTTATTCTCGCGTAGTTTGTAGTATTGTTAGAGTAAAAGGGAATGACAACTTAAAGGCTACTACATGTCTGGGGAGTCGTGCAAAACAAATTCTATATTCACCGCGTGTGCTTCTTCTTCTCTTTCTAGAATCAACTCATGTGAGAAAATAAGGCAAAATACTAACCATCATTATCATCTAATGCGCACTCAGTCATGATGATGTCTTTCACATAAATAATTCATGTTATACATTTTTTACACAATTAATGAGGAATATATCGGAGCAGAGAGAAAGAGACTAGTCGACTAGTGATAGGTTTATTGTTGAATTAGATTTACCATTTTTTCTTATTTCCTTTTCACTGAACTTGAACAGAGGAAGGAATAAACCACGCGATGTAAGAGGAATAAAAGCCTATTTTAACCGTTTTGCATTATATTGCGCAGGCGGGTTGCGTCTAAATGTGGATCATGAGTTTGCAAATAGCTAAAAAAAATCTTCAAGTGTTAAGTCAGAGAGAACAGTAAGTTAAAAGGCGTGATGCGATTGTAAATATAGAATGAGTTGACGGATTCTATATACCTCCTCCTACTCTCCTGTAATAGTTTTCCCAAGCCTTGATCATAAATGTCTTAAAATTAGCCACGTTTTTTTTCGTCTAAAGAGATTCATGTCATTGTCATTTCAAAAAGGGTACTTCAATTGTGGAGAATTCGAGGCAGTAAATCATTCATTCCAATTCCACTTAAAAACTAATAAAAAGCAATTATCTCATTCTATAATTATACCATGTAGGTTACTTAATTGGATTAATTACTTGTGTAATAGACGACTTCTGGTCTTGAACTATGCACCTCCAATCAGCTAAAATTATGAGAAAGTTTAATTTAAACATTCCACTTATAAAAAAGGCAGAGTTGATCAGCTTTACTCAACTATTGATTGGAGTAAATTACAGGTAAAAATTTATATACCTACTTATTAATTCCAAAGTCCTCATTCATTTCTGAATCAGAAATTCTGATTGCCCTTTTTATGCACATTCTTGAGCATTGATAATCATCATTGATTTATTCAAAGAGTGATCAAGCTTCTCCCTGTAATTTCTATTGCGTAATAAGTCATATAAAATAATCATGAGCCATCAATAAAAAAAAATTAATTCAGGTCCATTACTTTGTATAAGGGATGGAGGAGTGCCCATCAAATACTTTTAAAACCTACGACCCTTATACAAACTCAATGTCATTTTGATCGGTTTCAGCCTTTTTCTTACAAAAAAAAATCTAAAGAACCGTGTGGGTGGCTAAAGAAATTATGAGACTTATCCCATTCATCTCAGACTAAAGATATGGCTTGACACAATTTTTATCACGCGGTGGTAATGCACTTCTCGCTCGATTAAAAAGGTGTACTTTTCGTATAAAAAATATTTCACATTTCAGTATGATAAACTCTCACATTCAATTTCTGGCTTGACGTAAAAAGAATTTCTTTGTGACATTCTTTTATTTGATTTTCATGCGAAGGTCACAATTTTATGAAGGGGATAAGTATACCCATGTTAAAGTGTGAACTAACATTATCTTAAAAATTAATTATAGAGTGGGAATTTACAGAGTTATAATCAGTATTTGAATTGAACTTGAGACAATTGTGACGACATATAATAGTCCCGAAATAATATGATTAATTACGTAATTATTCTAGCCTACATGAAGAAGCATTTATCTAGAGCAAGAGTTGCCAAATGGCATTACTTTTTTTGATAAAATGGAAGATAATCGCTTCTAGATTCTTTTTAACTTAATGAAAATTAATCTGTTGCTGAATGATAAAAAATTTAATTGTAGGCTTTAATTTCAATTACAAAACTTGGAGGAGTTAATGAGTATCTTCACTATTTTTCTATTCACAACCACTAACTCATTTAGCTTACTCGCAAATATTCGAAATTGCAAAATTGAAGAAGCCTATGATTTGCAAAATGGACTAATTCAACCATTTTCACAATATCGCCTTGAGTTATCATGCAAAGCTCTACTTTTTTAAATCTCTTTTAATTTCTTCGTCGGACAAATAGCCTACTTGCATTTCATGACAGTAACATAAAATATTTACTTTACTACATTTTAAACTCCAATCAATGAACTAGTGACAAGCTTTAATTGCAACTGTAAACATTATACCATAATTATTCCGAGTCAAACAAAATCATAAAACAATTTCTTGAAGACAAAAAAATCACCTATTCATTTACCTTTTTCATTTTAATAACTGCCCATTACACTCAACTCAGTTCCCTTTCATTTGCGCTCACACAAGTCCGTCAAAGCTGTTGCGCAATATCTCTCAAGAGCTTTTTGCTAAATGCTGACTATAACTATTCTAATAATTTTTCCACTAATATTCATTCATCATCACCCATTTGAGTAATTAAGTGTTGTTTCCTCATAAAACGATAATATACGATGTAAACAAAACCAATTCATATACTATTTCACATGTCATAAGTGAGAGAACGTAAACTATTGTTTCTGAATGAGGAAGAGTTCACAACTTGTGAATTGAGAGTGACAACCGACAAGGAGCTCAAAGTATAGGTTCCCCCACATAGTGGACAAGAGGTGGCCGGAAGGAAGGAAGAATTACAATAAGACCTTATTTTTTATACCCCCCGTGAGCAAGTTCCCACTTTAATTATGCGCGATTTATTCTTCGTATTCAGCTCTCCCATTCCATTTCGGAGACAATGGATTAAAAGTTAAATATTATTTAATACTTTTAATCATAAACATCAGTAGTAAAAGCGGAACTTGCGAAATATCCATTCAAGCACAGACACACTTTCTTATCGTTTTGCTTTTCCAAGATAAAAAAGGAGTTTAAAAATCAGACGCTCTTTAATACTCTTCAGCATTCATTATCCTTAATGGATAATTGCTTATCTGCCACACTACTTGAGACATAACGTGGGAAATCAATCTTGTTGAAATTGTTCGAGTTGATGATGATTGTCGAGAGTGGGTTGAAAAATAGAAGCTTTTATATACTCGCGTGTGTGTCTGATATTTACTAACAAAAATTATTGAATCAGATATTTTTATGGATTAACGGCTTATGTAAATGTGGTTAGTTTTTTTTGCGAATATTTTGGTTCGATACATTTTTTCTTTTGATTTTTTTTACAGAAAATGACATGACAAATGTCTCAAGACTTATCTTTGTTCGTTTCACGTATTGATAAAAATTCTCTGCAATAAATTACTTCTCACTAAAAAGATAACCACGAGCCAAGTTGGCACTTTGAAGTTGGTTAATTTAATGTATTCATCATTGTTTAAAGATGAGATGGTCAAATGAAAACAGAAGCAGTGCCTATTCTACATGTTGATTGATGTTTACGATATAAATCCATTGTAATCAATTTGAATTGTAATGTCCACTGACAAGCCTCAGAAATATCTTATTACGTATATCAATTTTAAAAAGATTGTTGCGTAACGTCAACTAAATCAACTCCAAATTGTTGACTTTTACTATTTAATCTTTAACAAGACAGTAAAATATTGACCGATAAACAAAAGAGTAGAAACAGTTTGAATTGAAGAATTTAATTAATTTGAAATATTTACCATGCTGTTAACGTCCAATTATTATCCAACAATCCTTCATGATCCCCGTCAAGAATAAAATCGCTAACATTTCCGGAGCTCGATATGAGCTCCTCAGCAAGCGTTTCCACTGACAGTTGGAGAAAAGTGATGTGACCGGAAATTCCACCAAAACAAGTTCAGTAATTAAATGAGAAATAGTAGCTATAAAACTATCCACGTAAAACAAAAAATATTTCAATTTCAGAATTATCAGATCTGCAAATTCTCAACGGGAAATTGCAACTCTTCTTATCCGCAACATTTGCAAGGGAACAAAGCAATGACACTGAATTGATGAGAGAGAAGCTATTCTTCATGAGAACCGAGGACTAAAGACCTTGACGGGATTTTCATACCCATTTAAAGTCTGATATGTCGGTTTCCACTTCGCCTCTCCGACACACATTATCTTTCTCAAAGTTCCTTTTCACATTTGCTCACACCAATGTCGAGTGAAACAAGTGTCAAAAAACAATCGACCTGAACATGGATGACAAGCAGTTGAGCTTCTAAAGACAAAAACGGCTGCACACACAAAAACCACAAAAAAGACGGAAGGAAACTCACGACCGAAGCGCTTTTTTGTTCTCCTTTTTGAAAACGTCTTTAAAGATTAAGATAAAACTTTTAGATAAAACAGAAGAGCAAAATGTGAGAGAAGCTAATGCTGGCAAAAACATTTTTGACAATAAAAACCTTTTGCGCAAAATATCCCGTTTCCTCTAGACGTTCTTTATAAAAACTCATAACATTTAACTGATGGGAATAATGATCCTCTAGTCTCATGATATAATCCAAATCTTTACAACTTTTCTAGATTTACAATGTCGTTATTTGTTAAATTAGGTTACATAACTGCAGTAATAATAGGGATCACTAAAAACTCACATCATATCGTAATTCTTCTCAAAAAGCTCTTCACGGGAACTGAAACTTTCCCAGGAATAAATTGCGTTTTTAATGCATTTCATCCACACCAAACTTGACAGTCAGTTTAGAGCCTAATCAATTTTTCAAGTATAGCTTATCCCACTAAAAAAACGGAGTCGCATGGTCATACCATCATCCCCAGTTAAAATCGCGTGTGGTCAAACCCTACTTGGGTAACGCAGTACCTACAAAACTACAAGTTATAAACTGCACATTTTTCTCTGAAAAAGATTCCCTCAACTTTTGGGAAAGGGAGTAGCACGCCGACATCCCTGCATGCATGACGTGACATGCTTTTGTTCAACCTCTCCGAACTCAAGTCACTGACTAACCACCAGTAACTGAAGCAAGCCAACTAAAGCTGACAATGAAAATCATCACCGCCACCATGCTCGCTGTAGTACAATAGGCTTTAAAATATAGTGAGAGGAGTTGGGCGAGAGAGAACTATTTCATTTAACTTTTCTCTCCTGCTTACTTGCCGTTTCTTGGGGGTGATAAGAAAAGAAATTTTTTCTACAGAATGCGACCATCATCTATCCCTTTTCTATCAAGATAGGGATCAGCAGGTAAGCTTTTTAATCGTGTTACAATTGGGATTTTAAAGCGATTCGCATCATGCTCATGTTGTTGATACGGTTTTTCTAATGCAAAATAAATGCAAGTGCAAAATGCAATCTATTCACTACACGACGGCGACAAAGACAAAGGCTGAAGTCTCATACATATCAGAATATTAAATGTTAATAATGCAGACTAGAAAAACTGATATAAACCATGTTATAGTATTTTTACCTCATCAGCTCAATTACTTGACTGGCGATTGTTATCGGCATTTATCACATATCTCTCATGTAAGAGAAATATGGGTTGGATTTTACATCAGAATTCTTTAAATTCCCAACTTGCTTCTTAATATGCAAATCCTTTCGCTTTGATGATGACTCAGGTAGACTATAATTTCTTTCCACTACTAATTTGTCTTGATTTGTATTGAAATTATCTGATTTAGTGTAACAGCTGGGGTTTTTCAGTGGGGTAAAGGATTGTCGACGAACCGACCAGTAGTTTCCTCCTACAAGTAGCGTAATTTCCTTGCATTGTTGTGGCGTTAGAGGAGGAGAAGGATATAAATCCTATAAAAATAGGAAGATGATTTCTTTTTCTTCTACAGCAAGAGTGAATGGTGTGACGGGTGGCGAAATGCCATTCTAATAAATTAAGGATTATTCATGCCGCATTATTTGTTACCGCCTGGTTCTCCCAAAGGCCCTAGTCCTGTATGTAGTTGGCGATGAGAAGAAGTGAAAACGTGCGTTTCCCATTTTCTCTCTATGAAAAATAAAATTATTCTAGATTGTTGTTTTTTAATCGTATGATTTACTTAAGAGATTTAACTACCCTCAATGTCAACTTTATGGTAGGAGAAATTAGCTTGGAAAGAGTTCTAAACCCTTCTTATAACTGTCGGGATTTCTTCATAAAGGTTGTAAATTATATACGAAATTTTAAAAGATTATTCATGACATTCATTACACCAAGTGAGGCGAGAGATGGGTATAATCTCTTTAAGAAATTGGCTCGTGCTTTCCCAATTATTTGTAATTATTGTAATTAGATTTTCGCTTTTCTAGGAGAAGATTTCACACAGGTAGGAAAGGAACAAATTAGAAAAACATGAATGGAGACATTGGCGAGGACAAAATGACGTTGTAAATGGTGGCTCATCAGTTAACGCTTTTTATTACACTGGGAAAATGCTAAAAATTAAATACTAATTTCACTAATAACCAGTTAAATTCTTAACGGCACTATTTATAAAAGGATTTGATGAGGTTAGTGACGCGTCATTTGCTAATATTTGCATTATTGCAAAAAATCAACTTCGCACTCAATTGTTAAAATTGTGAATTATTTTTTATTAAAAAAAGTCAAAAAGGTAAAATTTTACGAACTTTTTATGAAATAATTTTAAGAGCTTTTTAAAATCAATATAAATTGAACAGGTGAAGTTAAATAATTTGCAACTTTCAAGACATAAGTGCACAGCTAATCCAATTTTGTCATTGCATTTTTTGAGGTTTTTATGCACTAAACTCGTAAAACTATTAGGATAAATGATTCCCACTGAGTTCATTTGTGTCTGACGCGGATGCTCTGAGATTCGATCTCCTTCCGCATTTTTTATTTCAAGATGATCAATGCGAATTTCTTTGAATTCGTTCAATTTAGCAAGAAAATATTTGTAACTTAATACATTTTTTCTAGCAAAATTCTGCACTCTTTATTAACTAAAAATCTTAATTCATTCCACACACTTTTCTATGATTAAATCATCATAATATTTCTCCTCTTATCAAAAACATAAAAGAGTTATGTTTAATTAAAGAATCCCAAATCTTGCCACTCACTCCTGAGAGAAATCAACCTAATTTTCCCTCACACGTCTAAAATCTCATATTTTTCATAATAAGCTAAAGATATGATATAATTTTCATCTCACTTTAAATCATCAATTATCACACCAAAAAAAACGGCAGTAAAAACAGTAAACTAATGCAGATATTATTTCTTAGTATAAAAGAGAAAAAATCACAGTTTGAATGCACCTGTGTAGCACAGCAGTTGCTAATTATTTTTTACACACCTTGTCCCTCTTCCCCCATTTTGTATGAAGACAGATGATGACAAAACATTAAAACAAATCATACCCCAACTCGCAAATTGGATAAGGCTTATTATTCGTCATTAAAGTGTTTATAATTTGCTTTTATGGCGAGACACGAATAGTAAAAAGCTGTCACACGTTTCATCCTCTCACATATTTCCATGTGGGGCATTCTAAAATTATCTAAACTACTTGTAATAATCGCCACCATAAAAAACCTACATTTTCCCCCAATAATTATAATCGATTTTCATATTTACACCTTATTATGTGAGTTTGAGTGTGGCTGATTTTATGTCTTTATTTCGCATTTAGCTCATAGCTATTATTTACTGATAAATGTTACGATATCCCACCCTGTAGCATTGCATTGTTCTAAAAAATAACTATTCCATTCCTAGATTCCCCTCAACTGTCACTCATATTTTTCTCATTCTTTTATCTCTGCCACAATGAGTCAACAAAGCTACTTCATATCATCCTAGTGTACACAATTTTTTTTTGTAAAACTGCCAAAACTTTTTATTTCACTTTTCGAATGTGATGAGACAGCTTAAAACAATTTCTCGCCGTATTTTATGAGCTTTTTAGTTATCATGCAAGAAAAAACAAACGTCCAAAATAATTATCCCATGTTACGTATGTTCCTCAGAGTATTACACAATGTAAAAACTTTTACTCTGAAATAATAAGCGTGCATTTGTGACAACAATCAGTCTCACTTGTTTCCTCACTTTTTCATTTCTTCCTGTTGGACTCGCTAGAAAAAATTTGTAGATTTGTATCTCAATACATACATACAGCGCCCAGCAGCTTATTTTTTCAACTTGAACAATTACTCAATCTAGAACTGCAGAGCAGAGTTTTCATATGAATGCCTAATTAACTTATACCTGTCCACCGTTCTAATTAGACCAACCTAGCCTTCTAAAATGCAAGATTGATTGCAGATATTTGTAACAGCTCTGTTTGGTAATGGTAACCTAATAGTTTGTGTGTGATTTACGCTTGAATAATGGACTAGCCATCTGGTCCTTGTGGCGTCTGTCTTCTAATTTCTTTCTTATGTTTTCCACCCCACCTTGTTACTCATCATCGGAGTCATCAACCAAAAGAATGAGAACTGTGCCAGTCAATTGTTCAGTCAGTATTTAAATAGGCAAATATTATCGCATCTGAAATTTGCAAAGAAAAACATTTCCCAAAAAAATTTTCACGTCCTTCATTCTTCATCCTATTCATCTAGCGTCATGCTGTCTTCCCAGCTATTGTTGGGAGGAAAGATGTTTTTTTCTGCATTTTCTCAACAAAAAAATTGCATTGAAAAGACCTCAAAACCAAACCACTTCGAAATGATAAGCCAATAGATAAGGGGTGGTAGTGGTATAATGCAGGCTATGCGTGTCCTACGTGTCATCAGGTCCATTTTTAAAGGTTTACCTAAGCACACCTTTACAAACTTTTTCAGCTTTTGCTTAAGAGAGAAACACAATTAAATAGTTTCAGATGAAATCGTTGAGAAAACATTTTCATGATAAAAAACCATCATGGGATGCATTTCACTTCACAGAAATTTTTTTTATAAAGAAATTGTTGAGAGTTTGAAACTGTTTTAAAATCATTTTTACATCATTTCTCTCCCTAAATAACCGCAGTTATTTTATCGCAATTGAGATGTTAACGCTCTATGTCTTATTGGTAAATAGAAATCAATTGTGGATTGTGATGATTACGAGAAAAATGCTATTAGATGTGGGAAATGGATTGGTTTGTACTTTGTACGTTTTTGGTGAATTAGATAATTGATGTATCCAACGGAGTAGTGTGAACAAATGTTTC
>JAHZMU010000666.1:0-22499 GCA_027743725.1 Rambutsinella grinnellia | reverse complement strand
TGTACTTCTTAACAGATAAACAGATTAACTGTTATGAGCCACTTGATCCATTAAAAGTTGTGAAAAGTTCACATCAACAGTGTAAAATTACTCAAACAACCGATGTTTATTATATTCAAGGGCGTTATACTCAATTTTTTCTCTAGAAAATACTGGAATCTTCTCTTTTCCCAAGCTGAGAAGGAAGCCATTATATAGATTTGGGTGAAAAATGCGTGTAGATTGGTATCATTGTTCTAACGCAACTAATACTTGATTGCGGTTCCCAAAAAAACACTCTTGTTTTCCAGGCAACTGCATTTTTTCTTGCATAGCCATTATCTCGTATTGCATCTGCGTAATTTTTACTGTTATTATTTTCCTTAGGCATACAATATCTAATTAGCTTGGCAATTTTACGCCTCATACTTTCAGCATATCTTTTGTTGTATTTTCTAATCCTATTCTCCATAAATCCTTACGAATGAACCTGTTCGCCATCACACTTTTCCATTACAACACAACTTACTCCGCGTTGCAGTTGTACATAAGCAAAAAAAATGGAAAATTATTTCTAAAATATAAGAAAAAATCTACAAGGTCTTTATTTCAAGTTCAACAGAGTTTCTAATGAGAAATATTCATAACTATTCTTTATAAATCGGAGAAAAATACGTTATTCCTCCTAATCAGAAATTGCGTACTTCTCAATTGCAATTTGTTATAATTTAATTCATTTGGTAGACTTTAGCATTTTTTTCTTTAGATGCTATTATATCTCACGTTTTCTATTATATGTCCTTGAATCAGTGAAGCTCCAAAGAAATAATCGTTGTTTCTCTACATCCTTTCTATAAACCCATCACATTGAACTTGAATGGTGATAGATAAGAATATTTCAATAAGTCATTAGACAGGTAGGTCTATGAGGGTATAGGTATCACCAAAAAAAGTAGTTGATCACTCAAATCCTTACTATGACCTCTCCGCCTCGTTTTTCATTATTTATTAGCGTTAAGTCATCTGAGAAGGAGAATAAAAGACATGGCAAAAGTTGACAACTTGACATTGTACCTGTCAATTTGCTTTAGGAAAATGCGAGAAAAATTGAACGCCTTTCTCATTTCTCTCTCTCTCTCTTTTGCAGCAATAATAATAATCGTAGCAATAATCATAATGGTAAAATGAGGAACTACACTTTTGGTGAGAATGAAAGGAGTAAAATGCGTTTCGAATTGCGTACGTGTGTGCGTATTACGGTATCATTTGTAAGGCTGTTGAGAGTTTGCGTTTATATTTTGGCATATAATTAACGCACCTGTTTTTTCCTCCGCATAATAAGCTCTGCTATAATCATAATAGTAATCATATTGCTGTTAGCTTCCGCAAAATACATGTTGAATCCGCATTAATTATTTCGAAATTTGAAAGTTAAATATGAACAAGTGGTGTTTGATTTTTAAAGCTTATAAATAATTTGCAAAACAATAGAATATTTTAATAGTAGAGGTTCATATGAAATATATTTAAAAAATGTATTAAGTCAGATCAAAAGTGGTTTTGAGTTTAAAATGGGATATGAATTATGAATATGTTTTATAATTTCCACTGATAATATACTGCTGATGTAGTTGATACTGCTTCCTATGCGGCTGTTAAAACTTTAAATTGAATGTGTAAAGAGAGAAGATGGCATTAACTTTGTGAAGTATGGCATGTATGTATATGGAGATATATCTGAAGGTCGTTTCATTTCCTCTTTCATGGCCACCTCATCTATTGAGTAAAGCAAGTCTTGTTTCATTCAAATAGGGAAGAATACATTGCTGTTGTTGACGTGGATGACAGTGCCGATATAATGCTCTTTATTCTGCTTAAACCCAGAGAGAAGCCCAACGGTATCAAAAAAAGGTTGCTTTAATCGTCGAGTGTGTGCTAAAGGTTAAATCTCTTCTCAGTTGAATGTGTCATACAAACGCCATTTTTTCACAATGCTCACCATCAACTTCCTACTTCATTTAGTGATGGAATGGAGATGTTATTGATGGTATGAATTATTGAAAACGTTTGCCATTCTTGAGTCAATTTCATCAGGGTAATGGGAGTGGAACGAGTCATTTGAGAGCTAGGAAGCAATCCTTTTCTGTTATGGATAAGTATAAAAAAAGATCTAATTCAATTACATACAGTATGCCGAGGAAGAGCTACCCACGCACTTTACAAATTTCCATAAGCCGTTTCGATAATGAGACGATGAATTTCTAGAGCCAATTCCACTGATCCATGTGGATCAATCAATTCAATGGATAAGTAGAACCTGAATGTATAGGAAGTTCATCTTGTAAAATTTGGATGGTGAATAGAGATATGCAAATTTGTCAAAAGGATGGCTTGAAGAACGAAGATTGATATTTTCTGAGCATTTTTCTACATTTTAAAAATAAGGATTTAATTAAAAAAGCTTATAATTCCTTACTTGTGACAAAACTAGATTAACATCTCCTTTTCAGCTCACTTCAAAACCTTAAGTTTCCAATTCAATCAATCAGCCTAAATAAGCAGTTCCTGCTCTACACCAATTATTTTTAGAATGAGCTCTTCCACACATACGATTTCGCACAATATTACGATTTAATTGGGCAAACACTTTAAAATTTCTTACAGCCTTTTACAAGCAAGCCCTGTCCGCAGTTAAAGCAAGCTCATTTTAATAATAATGTGTAGAGATAACTGTTTTAAACTTTTATATTGCGTAAATATCGACATTTTGGCCATGTCTCTTGAGTTTTAAAACTTATAAAATTTTAGTACGCTAATTTTTTTTAACAAACCACTGCCAATAAGGCAGCTGCTGTTTGCCGTTTTGCATTTAAGCTCCACGAAATCAAGGTAACTCGCTACATTGGAAGGTCATTGAAGCAACCTTCCTTGAAAAGAGAATGAGTGTTTAGTCATTTCTTGATCTCTTATCTCTCTCTCTCCACATTTAGCCACTCTCCCATTCATTTTTCCCACTCAGTCATTAATATCCATATTATCATGCTTTCAGTTTCATTCCTTTTCACTAAATCATTCCACACTGGCGTAGCATTTACCACTATCCCAGCCACTAAAAAGCTACACGCACTAATCATACTGTGCTCACACGATTTTGCATCAATACCGTTACTTCCAAGTAATGTGCGAGTAAAGTGGTTCCCATTCTTTGCGCAAACCTGTTTCCCCATCTTGACTTGGAGCTTGGAGACTGAATACTTTGAGAGAGCTTCCATTATCCCGTTGTTTGTACTCGTTTCAACAAGCTCCTCATTATTATTTTTATATGATGCAGATTTTTATTGTATGAAGCCAATATATATTTGTTTGAAAGAGATTTGCAGTCGTTGATGATGATGATGACGCTTCATGTTCAATAGCCACTTCCTCGTTTTTTCAGCTCTGTACAGGAAAATATTATAGCGTGACCATGACTTGTAGTTTCTGGCGGTAGTAAGTTTTTTTACACTTAGATAACCCAACATGTATAATTTGTGCAAGTAATCCTGCTCAAAAAATTGCAATTGGATTGTCTTTTTTTTAAAGAGATTGCCATAAAAAGAATCAATATTGGAAACTTTGGTGTCAACGGATCATATACAGAGCATAACTTGTGGCGAGAGAGAAAAAATGGCCAGTTTTGCTCAAGAGAGATTGGAAAATTATGTGTTTTCTCATCATCAACATAGCAGAAGAGTTTTATTTGGCAAAAAAAGGCAAGAATACTTCCTTACCATAAGAGATGTGATGGTTAGGTGTATCCTAAACTCTTTTCGTTAGTGATCTGAGACAAGGGAAGGTCAACTGGTCAAGCATCATAATAAAGAAGTGTTTGAGCAAGAAAAAAAATTGGGAAATGAGCAACTCTTCTCTAAGCGGAATAGCTAAGGAGGGATGATGATGCTGACAAGAATTTTTGAAGGTTGTGTTCTAACTATAGTGTTAATGTGGAAGATAAGAAGGGACTAGAGAGAACCAATAGATGGGTTAGAGAGCTTTGTTGTCACTTTCTCAACAGCGCGGTTTAAAGAGTCGTGCCTCCACAACGTACTGAAGCTAATGAAGTTTTTAATGTACAATAAATATGTACTGTTACTATTGATAGTAAAAGTTAAGGTCAAATCTTTAGCGTAATTGGCTGTTGGTATTCCGCGCAATCTATTTCGTTTTGTTCCTTGCAATGCATACGAGGATTTGTATAACGGTGACCTCAACCTTGCCTTCTCTGACTGTCGACAGTATTTTTGTCAGGTAATTGAACAGACGTCCTAAGGTGAAGGATCCACTCTTAGTAAGGCAACTCTCCTTGAAATTAAAATGTGGAGGGATAGAAAACAAATATCCTCATCTAAAACTTATGCTAATGCTATTTCAACCCGATTGGATTGGCTCGTTTCTCATTCTCTAAACAACTTTGTATTAATCCAATAATATCTTTAATATTTATTATTTTGCAATAACGACAATTTTACAATTTCAGAGTAAAATTGTGCGTGAAGTTTAGGAAGCGATTATTTCTATTGGGAATTGTATTGCTTGCTTCCTTGATCGTTTGGGTTGGAATAAGCGGAAAAAAAACTTTCACATTTTTCATGATAAATCGACACAGCTAAAAGTCATCTCCCTTTCAGTGGATCAAGTAGACTAATACATTGTTTTACTATTAAAAACTTTTTATAACAACTATCACTTCATCTTCAGCTCTATAAAATCCAGAGATAATAGTAGTATAAATTGTCGTTCTTTTATGAATGAGATTTTGATCATCAAAGAGTTATTCGCGTTATCATGTTGCCTATTATTATATTAAAAATAACTTTCATGTCATAAATAGGTAAATGGTTTAACGAATTGTTGACTTTAATAGCAGTGTGCTATCGAGCAAATGCAGCAGTTCAATTTTTTCGTATAAAAATTTTGTTAGTTCTTTAAAAATCCTAAAAAAAATCGAAATTTCTGACATTCTAACATTTCCAAGCAGAACACACTTATTCATTTGACATTTTACCGGGCTAAATGCTAATTTATTCTAATTTTTTTAGATGATTTTCTGATTTTTGAGGAATTGAACGCTTTAAAATGTTTAAATGTTGTTAAATAACTTATTTTTCATCGAGAGTAAAAGGGATCACGTATATCAGCATCTATATAAAAAGGACAAGCTACCTAACTAATGATAAGTCATTACCCTCACCCCAACTGACTGAGACTAGACGCAGTTAAATGTTTGAGGTAGAGCTGCATTGTTATATAACAATAATAACAAGGTGATGATGATCAGGTGCATTCAAAAGTTGAACTCGAGAGAGGGAAAAGTGATATGCAAGTTTTAGTCTTTTGAATCCCTGCCTTAAGAGCAAGTCATCAGAGTGAACTCTGTGAGGAGAATAGTAGTTGAAATTCTCGTACTATCTTGTTTTTCAACATAGTTTTCGAAATTGCTAAGCCCTTTTAAATTCACAATTATTTAAATCTTGCAGAGAGCTGCAAGGTAGTAGCATTCTAACGTGATCTCTGTCATGTAGAAAGAATGAGAAAAAACTTGAAATCAAAAAAATCTAAACGGCTACTATATTAATTGATGCATAAATGCAGAAGGGGTTCAACTATGCAAAAATATCAACTAATGCAAAGAACAACTAGCCTTTAAGCAACTTATATAAGATGGTTATACAACTAGTTCCTTCCTTTTTTATATAATCAAATGAGATTTATCTCAAGTAAATATTTATCAAAGAAATTTATAAAAGGCTACATCTCAAGAGGAAAGATTCATTCAAGATTTATTTTTCGACAAATACCAGAAAATACTTTTTTCAAATTTTTGCACAAAACCATTTCGTCAACTATGTAATGGCCCATCATCGATTATAAAATTTCACTTTAATTCAAACAATCATTTTCGCCTCATCTGTAAGGGAGCGACTGCCTCTCGCTAAACTTTTCACTTCGAACAAGTCCATTTGACAAGCTAGTCAATTGCCGGCTTTGTTTGCTTCGCTACCCCTTTAAGTGTTTATTACATTTTGTACTGTTCACCGTTTTTTAGCGACAGTAGCCACTAAAAAAAGTGGAAGAGGAAAAACAGGCACTATGCCAAATTACATTATGTCTGCATTGTTATAATAAGATCCTTTTTCTTTCTGTTGATAGTCCGTTTCATGACTCTTGAGGGAACTCGATATTTTTTTCTCTTAAAAAAGTGTCTTTAATTCACTTTCCATTTATAATATCAGCTTCTCTCAACAACAAAAGATGTAATAATATATTCAATTCTCTGCAATTTTTTTCTTCAATTCGAAAAACAAATTCTCAACCCTTTTCAAATAACTTTTGCTGCGTATCTAATTTTACTGCTGCACGTGTTATGCGGTAACTATCTTAATATGACATACTTTACTATTCAAAACCCCAAATAGTATTTTATATCACCTCCAAAAATAATCTGTGAGACTGCCTCTTCCTAATTTTTATTTCCCATAGTTTACCCAAAGCATGTTGAAGTTGTTAAAGTCTCCAATTTGCTTCCTTTATTTAAGATCCATTTTAAAAGGTGAAACAATAGAGATTCGAAATAACTGCAGCAGCTGACGCCACTCTATTTTTAATGAGAGTTATATCAACACCATTTATTTATCAAACCAGTGTGAAAAATTTACATTTGGGGATAGACAAGTTGTACTTTTTTCTGGCATCAACAATCATGAGTTTAAGGAACGAACGCATCAGCAGTAAAATGTGCTTATCTTTTCTCTCTCTCTCTCTATTCAACTCGGTAAAGTGTACGTATTCATCAGTAATCACTGTTCACTCCACCGACTTCACCACAAGAGAGCAGTGTGAAGGAACCAACCAAGCAAGTTGCAAAGATTTTTGCATGTATTACATTATTTTTATTATAGCATTGAAGTGGTAGTGGTGGTGGTAACCGTCGTCGTCAATGCAGTAATGTAATAACAATAATCATGGTATATAATCCACACTGCTCAGTCATCACTTCTGGGGTCAATGAAACTAAAAGTCGTTTTTGTCGAAAAAATGTGCATATGTGTAGACAATATGCGTTCTCTCTCTATGATTTATCAAGGGGAGAGCCCTTACCACTTACTAGCGCCATTAATATTTCATACCATGTCTGGGGAAAGTATTGAGAGGAACTGCGAGAGCCAGAGAAGTTTATGGCTTGTGATGAGTGATACTACTTTTGTAACAATTACTAGCGTCATGACCAGAAAAAGTTTGTATGATCCAACATTTCAAATCTCTGAGGGAGGCTTCAAAAGAATTTTTCAAATTGTTTTTTAAAAAAAACCCACTGTTTAGAGTGGAGGAGTTCAGGAAGAAATTATTCTTTTCCTCGAGGAAATTAGGCTTAGCTCTTATGAATTGACTGATTGGTCAGGTAGGACGTAACGCTTCTCTGAAATATATGCAGAATTAATTACTACATTTTAAATTTTATAATAAGCTGAACTGGAATTTTAAAACGCTTCAATCATTTCATTATAGCCAAGGCTATAAAATTCGTGCTTGGTTAGATAGACCTTGCTCATTTTTATGTGCTTGTAATACCTCCAGGGAAGCATATTAAAATTGATCCTCAGGCGAATATTCCCTTTCATCCCACAACTTCCTTCGACAAAAATGAAGAGTTGTCAAAAGTCCGAAAACTTCACAAAGGAAAGATGTGCTCAGCCTCATATGAAATCTGTTCCTCATCGAAACATCCTCATAAATATATTTCCGACTGGGGCACAATCAAAAGTGAATGATTTTTATGCGTTTCGCATACATCATCTTGGCACTCTCCGCGGTGCTCTCCTTGTCCCCTTCCCAGCTATTATTTTACGTCTTTTTTGCATTGTTTACGTTCACTTCTATGACTTCAGAGTCAACCCCATTTTGGGTCAAAAACCTTTAATCGAAGTCCCCCTTCAAATTTTATGCATAACCGGATGGCGGTTGACGGATGATGAGTTTGACTGTGGCCGCCTATACATTAAGCCGTAATCCTTTTGATGTGTACATTTTTTTTACAAATTTTATGTAAAAAAATCACACGACTATCTTGTACCATTGTTTACCTCAAGTGTAAGCTATATATCGTCATCGTCACTTAAAATAAATATTTTTATCTTATCAAATCTGATAGTTTTTGGGGATGCCTTGAGTAGGGCAGGAAGTTGGAGGAAGCACAAGATAATCGAGGAAGAAGGCATCTTATCTTCATGACAAGGGATCCTTGGGGGTAATGAACTCTCCAACGCACAACGTGCGCAACTCACAATTTGCATATATTATACAATAAATTGCATGCGGACCATCATAAATTCGTTGAAAACTTTGCCCAGTTCCTCAAATTTTCATCTTCCGAAAGACTAATTTGACATTTATACCGATCCCATTCTCCTAACTCATGATGGCCACTTTTATTAAAATCAATAATATTTAAAGAGATTCATACACCCAAAAATACCTTATTATTTATAATCATACAAAATTATACATTTCCTTTAAAAATGTGTTTTTAAAATCTCATTAATCAGACCCCTGTCGTTTATGATAAAATTTGAGTGGAGGAAGTAGGCACGTAATAATTTTTCTCTCATTTTAAACGATCCTTTTCAATAAACCTAAACCAAAAGGCCTCATTTATTAAGAGCAAGCCCAACTAACTGATATACTGACATAGTGCAAGTATAACGGAAGCTTCACTTTCCTCATCTCCCTTTCATTCCATTATTCACTGTTGTAAAAAAACAACTTCAATGTTTGCATATTGGATGGATGCACTTTTCTGCATTTTTTCTCTCTCTCCCTCCCTTTCTTAAAGACTGCAACAATTTTTATTACTACCTTTCGCTCTATACACACATTGTATCTCTCGCAATTATCCTGCCCATCCACAAATTGAATAGATTATTATAACGGTATTTTCATTTTGTTACCAAATAAAATATTTTTTTGTCATACCATTTGCCACATGAAAAGTAAGAGTGCATCTTTTTCTTTACGATGACGTTGAGTACTTTAAGTGTGGCAGTAACGGCAGTAGTAATATGTGGGAAAATATTTTATAGTGCAATTCCTCTTCATTCACTTGCTCATTACTCCCTCAGCAAAAGGAACCGGCAGTGCTGAAGAAGGAGTGAGGTGGAAGAAGATAAAAAAAATTGTGAACAATCGTGCTTGACTATAGTGGAAGTTGGTTTGCGTTACTCGTTTCTTTTTATTGTGAAAAAGATACAGACGAACTAGAAAGAGAGAGAGAGAGAGACTTGAGTCCAAAATGTTTTCAGTGAGATGAGGTCGATAGCCTTTTTTGGTTGATTGTTGTAGTTTCTCTACCACTATTACAGCCTTACCCCATTCAATTGGCATAATGATCTTTAAGCTTATTCTACTCTCGAGTAATGAACAAGTTAAAAACTTTTGAAGGTAGATATAGTTTTTTAACATCCAATTGTTATATCTTAAGCTTTAAAACTTATGCGTAGAATAAGCTATGTAATTACCAAAAGGTATTTTCCCCTTATAAAATGGGAGTAGTCATAATGATAAGAGTTATTTTCAGTCAGCCTGTTTAAGTCTCGAGATAAAAACTGAGACTGCTCCTTAGGTTGCTCTGAGAAGGTGTAATGATCTCTTTTTATCTCCTCAATTATAATATTCAATAGCCTTGATAATGAAGACAGTGATGAGGCTATTGATTCATTTAGATATTGATTAAAGCTGAAGTTAATCTAATGATTTTTAGGAAAGTGATATTCAGAGATGAGAAATAATAGCATTAGATTAACAGATTTCAAATGACAGCCAAAATGACTCAGGCAGCCGAATGCAAGAGAGCGAAGCGGAGATTTTAAGCTAGCTAAATTTGCAAACTGTCATGCAACTTTTCATCTGATTATATCACAAAGTTATGTAATCAAGTTTACTCGTATTGAAACATGGTTGGAGTTAACCCTGTCCCTTAAACCCAAATTAGGAGGAAGGACGGCATAACTAGTTCATAAAAGGATGACGTTTTATATAGTTGCAGATGCCACCAACACAAAATGATACATCCTTTACCAGACATCTTCATATCTGATGGTTCTGCCTCTTATTAATATTTCCTTGTGAAAACATTTTCCTCTCTCGACTCTCTTCAACTCTTCAATTCAGTAGGTTTCAGTCTAAAGCTGAACTTATTTAATTAAGCTAATTCACGTGGAATGCTAAAGCAGTTTTCCGTTTGATTCCATCCTTTTATTGTGCAAGGGCAGGAACTGAGTGACACTCTTACGATTAGTGGAATATGTGTCATGTCAGCCGCATCCGGAAATACATTTGGCATCATTTCATTTTCAATAAAGTCGAAGTCGAAAGAAAGATACATAATTGAGCCTCGTGCACCTTCCTGCATCTTTCACTAATGTTTATATTCGTTTCTCATTCTATAATAATCTAATGATTTATTTGATATTATTCGCGACTCTTGAAAAAATGTTGGACATTGGTATTACCTAACTTGAATTCAATACTATACGAAGCGAATCTTGTTAAGTTGCAATTCCATAGACAGGCTTAAAACTATCATGGGTTACTATGTCAGAACCTTCGTCTATAATAACCGATATCATAAGTAGGATCTGACACAATCACAATGAATTTAGCACCGCTTACGATTAGCAGTTGTAGGCGAGGGTTGTCACAATCTGTATGTGCAGGGTTGTGCACACCGATATGGAAGCGGTTGTAACTTAATCATGTCAAAGCTAAAGAGTGTCATGGATGGAAACGCTTGCTACTTACTATCATTCTTACAATTATATTTAAGTATTCAGATAGGAGGACATCTGCCAAGCTACTGATACTCATCTCAACTTGCCGGTTATACTTTGATCAAAAATTGCATTTTCTCACCAAAAGCTTCTTGGAATCTCTTTGTTCGCACGCACAAACTCGCTTACTCATATTTCTGAATGAATTAGATATGAAAACCCCTTTCATCATCTCAGTTGTCCGTGGTCATTCCTCAAATCATCACTGGCATTAATTCAGCTGACCTTGAGGAATCGATAAAACATTCACCATTCATAGCATGAAATGCTTGGGCAACTTTCAGAATAAGAAAAAAATTACTGTTTAGAATAAAACTCTCACAATCTCCAAATAACAACCTAACTGTATAGTTTGGAAAACACACAATGATTGACTCCAGCAACATAAGAAGCTCTATATTTCCTGATCGCTCTTAAGACAGTTGCAATAATGCAACAAAACAACGTGTCATGACTCATGCATCATCTGCGTGAACGACTGAAGGGAACCAGGAAGCTTATTCGCAACTCACTTTTTATATTCCAACTCGCTCTCGCATCTCTGCATAAAGAAGTGAAGCATGCTATTATCATCGCAAACAATAGTTGGAAAAAAATGGTTTGGTTTAACCACGTATATCCATAGATGATAATAACCTATCATGTTTTTTTCCATACAGAATCAATATTTTACAGTTATAGAGTTTGTGAGAGAAAAAATTTACAGAAACCAGCCCTCGCCTCAAATATTTGAACCCTTTTTTCCAACTCTTGCGAACGTTACAATGTTCCATGAACTTGTTGATGAGAATGACTCGCACAATTCCTCCAAGTTGGAGTAGAGATGTAAACAGAGGAATATTTTACCTTGCCCATAATTGATCATGATAATGATTAAGGTAAGATGAAGCAAGGTTACGAGCATAACGTTTTGCATGACTATATTAGGGCTAGGCTATCATGAGGTAACTTAACAGTGCATGAAAATAAGGGATGATGACCTTGAACGCGAAAATATAACTGTGTATGCATTCATCTTTTTTTCCACAAGCGAATACATGAATTTGGAAGAAGCAGGAAGAACAAGCCGTTTTTCACCATAATAATCGTGTGGAGAAGCATTATCCAAGTGGATTACAACGGTACACTTGGCGAGATGATAGGATTTGTTAATTTTTTGCTCGATCGCCATTCGACTGTCAAAATTAATTGGGAATGTGCAGCTTGCAAAAGAAGAACGTAAAGAGTTGCTGGAGAATGGTTTTCGTTGTAGTTAAATTTTTTTCTAAATTGCTCCGTGATATTCCGCAAATGATCGGATTAAGAGAGGATTAGGTAAATAGCTGGGTAAAAGGAGAAGTAAACTAATATAATTTTATCAAAAACATTGAAATGCGTGGGGGGAAAGGAGTGCTTAAAGCAAGATGAGAATTTGTAAAACTCAAACCAGTAGAGATGCCGATATTAAAAGGCAAATGAGTAAGCATCACTAGAAAAATCTATTTGATACGGAAAGAGTTGATGGAGAGGTGAATAAATCTTATATTTTGCTGTATTACTTACGACAAGAAAAACTAAATTACGACGTTTAAGTATTTCAGTGTAAAACAAACCAAAAATTTAGTGCTTTAAAAAAACTTTTGTATTAAAATTTATAAGTATATTTTTTTTCGTAAGGTTGCAGCAAAATTGCTAGCCAAAATTTAATTATTGATCCCAGTTAGATTTATTTTTTGATTATGCCCAGTCAAAATTTGGAATGGAATTTATAGAGACGTTTGGCTGTCAAGATATGTCAAGTGACGGAAATGCAAGGTCATTGTATTCGTAGAATGCAACTGAAAAGGGTTCCAAGAGAAATTCTAGTCGATATTGCCACGAATGCTTTCTCACAAATTCCTAGAAATTGTATCACTAGGCCATTCATACAACTGAAACTGTTAACTGTGAAAATATCACGCAAGCAAAGATAATTACGTGTCAAATGTCAGTTGACTTAAGAGAAATTTAATTTTTCCGATTCATTTGATGACTCATGGACAGTTTTCTGTAGCTATTGTAAGAAATATTTGGTTTCATAGAAGGAAAGTTATTGTCATGGGTAGTGTGCGAGTCTTTGTTTGAATTTTTATAAAAAAATTAATCAATTAAGGAAGAAACATAGCTCAAAATTCTTAAAATATTTGTATTATGATTTGAGCATTTCATATTACAGCAACAGGTAATAAAAGTTGCAAAACCGTAGATTTTAGTAGAATCCGTAGGAAGGTCACAAATAATAAAGTGAAATTAATAATGATCATCATCAAGTGAAACCGTGTGTATTTAGACGGAAATAGGAAAACTCCTTTGATCGAAGGATGTACATTATTGGAACACTTCCTTAATGCGACTTTTCAATCATAATAGTGCTCTCTCAATTGAATTTGATAGCTGATTGATACGAGTTGATATTACCTATGCTAATTAAATAATACTAATTCAAAAATAGCATTCAAGCCAAGCAAATAAAAATAGTAAACCGAGTTTATTACAATCCTTTAGCAAGTATTGTTTAGTACAAAAAAATTTCCGCAAATTTTTCAAAGCCAACACTATAAATAAGCTTTGAATTATGCGGCCCGCACAGTTTGCAACGTGCAAACTGATAATGACTAAAAATTGATATGACGTTTTGAAGGTAAAATGATTAATCCAACACATCGCCTCGAAAGAACGTGAAGGGCATTAACTTACACACTCGAATGTAAATAGACAAAGAGGATGATTATACCATGACAGTGATATAGCATAACACTATTCATTCCCTCACCTTCTTATCATTTCGATTCACACACGTTTCGAAAAAAGGTTTGCCAAACTGAAAAGGAAAACAATAATCACTATTAGTTTATAAAAGAAATCGTAAAGGTAATAAAATTGGTGGAATGACAAGGTGCGCATCTAACAAGAGGGAATTATTTGCTTTCATCGCCTTCACTAAATTCACTTGTGGGGACTAACATCCTGAAAATGCCATAATTCCGTGTCATTTACACGGCTACATACCTATTCGGACATATGCCACAGTTAAACTTATGCCGTTAAGGACACTCTTATTGTTTTGAAAAATATGAATATGTTTGGCCATGAAATGATGTATTTTGCTTTGCATCAACCCAATATGATAGGCGAAAAGCAGAAATGCTCAACGACCACAAGCCTCGCAAAATTTAATTGTTACTTTACCATTATAATTTATTAAGCGATTTCGGTCTTTCCTGATTGCAATTTTACAGTGTTAGGTTGCACCTCTTCCAATAACTCTTGTGTTCGCCCTAAGCATGCGTGACTCTATCATTACGCGTTAAGGTATGATAATAGTCAGGGTTAAATTTAAATACATTTTCAGTCGATTGAATGGGGAAGCGCGTCCGTAAGTACTGACTTACCTTACCCAAAGCAGTTGAGTAGGTAGACACAAGCCGTTGTTGGAATACAAAAGGGCACACGTACCCACCGTCGGCATTGTTGTAATTGCTCAAGCTACCTTTCTCCAAGTCAATGTCAATGTAGTCTTGCCGAATGAATTCCCTCTTAATTCCTATTTGGAGGTGAAGGTTGATGATGTCGTCTTGCTCAACGCCACCGTAGTTAGCACTTTGTTAGCGTCAAGTATTTATAACTGTTGTAATTGGAGAGCAAATGTTTTAGGTTAATTGAAGCAAAGTGTACAAGAATTTTATTTACCGAGTCCTCTTTCGTCTCTTTCAGTTAGAGGCTGTGTTAAAACCATTTTTTTGGATAATTTAATGCTGCAGAGATCAATAAATTGCAGAACAAATGTTGAGCTCATTTTTATGAATACCTTTGTGAATTTAATGAATCTGTTAATTCTTTACCTTTTCTTTAATTTTATTACTTGCTGACACTGCAATGGCTTGTTAAACTCGCCAAAAATAATAAAAATCTTACTTAAAATTGAAAAGCAATGATAATCAATAGGGATCAATATCTTTGTTTTCCGATCAGTTTAATTGAATAATTGAATAAGTTGAGTCTAAGTAATCAATGGTCTTGTATAAAGTTGCGTTAGTGTTACATCGCTTTTGCACTTGAACTTGTATTATTTAACTGTGTAATGAGACATGTTACTACTGTAGGATACGGAATACGAAATCTCACGTATTGTTCAGAATTGTTTGTGTGAATGAATGGATTCAAGTACAACGAGTTAGAGCTAACTTATATTACACGTACCACACTCAGCCTTCGGCGTAATTTTTGCAGTCTCTAGTTCGAGGTGCGAGTGTCTCCTTGACAAACGCTCAAACGATTTTTCTTTGCACATGGCTCCATTCAAGGGCGCGTAAACTCTGAGTATTGCTCCATCTAAATTTTATTACCTTTACGTTTAGTATGTAAGGTACACTTCCCATGTCTGTTGGGCAAGTTTTTGACGAAGATTATCTGTCTTCAATTACATCTTCTACGTTCATATTGATCTGGAAATTGAAAACGTTTGCTTTTAAGTTACTTGGATTTAAAAGGAGCCCTAAAGGGCTACCCATTTTTTCTAAAACGGATTGGAATAATCCCCTAGACCATTATTATAATTGTAATATTTGCGAAATACGGAAATATACTAATTTCATCTCTGAACGAACTATTTTTTTTAGCAAAAAGATGCAAACCAAAATTTTAAGTGACTTAATCAAAAAGCAACTATTGATTTGAATGCCATTACTACTCATATCTGCTTATTTCAAACAAATGTTTTGATGATGATAATGAATGTACATAATTATTATCTAGATTCCATGTATTATTCATTGCATGGAAGTGATTATTTGATTTATCCTTGTACTAATGCAAATAACAAGGTAAATTGTGGATACTGACTATCTTTTCGACAGCTCAGAAACGGAAGGCAACAGCAATCTGCATGTATATTGTTCACGTTGCATATCCGTATCACAGAGTAAAGTTCGGCTTTGATAAGCAATTGTCGCTTGATTCAAGTACATCAAATGCGGAAATGCTACTGTCATAATTTTACTTTGAGTATAGTTGAAATACATACCTTTGAAATATCTAATTTGTTGCTTCTTGGAATCAAAAACCTGCGCCACCCACTCATTTGCTCAATTTCTTTGAGGGCCCACAGAGTAGACCAGATCTGATTTAGATTTAGCATTTCTGTTCAGATTTCACAGATTTGATTTAATTATCATAAGGTTTTGTAAAGTATATTTTATAAAAACTTACTTTTGTGATGTTTGGTACGGAGACAGATAGTTTTCATGAAATATTACTAATGCCGACAGCGAAATGCAGTCCAAACGGTTAAACAAAGTTGGAGTACACAGAGCCACCTATGAGCACTTTTAGTAACTACATGGTAATTTTCATCTATCGCATTGGTAGTGCAAGTTTCATTTTGTTTGTGTAGATGGCGCATGTTATCAAATCTGAAATTAAAAGCTACGCACTCGAAGCAAAATTGTTGAATGAAATGCTAATCTCACTTTCCCCATTTTTAAAGATTGATGTTGAACATTTTATATTTTGCACATAATGTTGATAAAGACAAAGAAGTTGATTTGTGGTAACTATTTTATCACATATCTGCATCCAAAATGATGTGACCTTGGATTCGCTTTTAAAAAATGACTTAATCTATTTGACTTTAAATACCTGATCAAAGGCTCAATAATTCTTAAAATAAATATCACTGCACAAACTTGGTTGAATAGCTAATTTTATTTTGCAAACTTTTATGTAATGCTAATTGATTGTTTTATTTTGAAAACAGGAGCCCCACCTCCACCAGTACCAATGACCAAGCAACGGGATCGCAACAAACTATTAGAACGGAATAGATCTCAGAATACAACCGTCACTAGTGTTGGGTAATCTAGGACTTGGCGATTTTCGTCATCAAAAGGTCCTTGGAGAGTACAGCCCGTCTCGTCCCTTCTGGGAGAGTTCGGGTACAGGAGAAGGAATAGTTTTGCAAAGGAGCAGACATCAACGTGGATATTAAAGTTGGGTCGATGTCTCTCAGTTGTTCAGGAACCCCTCGGGGGTTTCAGGACACTGATGATGTTGGTATGCCTTTTATCGATGATCTCCTGTGGGGACCTGATGGCGAAGGAAAACTGATTGACCTTGGATGTCTTGTAAGTCATGTTTTTTGGAACTTTTTAATAATCTTGTTGGTGCTCGTCTCATTTAAAAAAATACTTTTAAATTCAAAATCTTCAAATTTGTTGCGATGATGATGGTCTAGAGAATTAACTTGATGGCGCTCATGATTTATTATTATAAACACCAGCAAGTCAAATCCCTCTACCACCATCATTTATGATAAAGCCGATTGAAAAGTTGTGAAGTTAGATGGATAGGAATTGTTGCAGAAATTCTGGACAATCCAGAAATCTTTCTACTTGTACTTGTCAAAATTTTAAGTACAAGTGGAAATATTCCAGCAGTTTCCAGCTCCAATATAGTCACTGCTTACTTCCCCAAACAAGACTAAAACCTATCAAGACTTCGCTCATATTAAAGATTTTGGCCAGGGAAAATGATAAAAAGTAAACATTGTGCAAGATTAAAACTTCCCTAACATTTGCAATCGCTAATTAATATGAATATCCAGGGTAATGACAGAAAGCTTATATCAAGATAAAAGGTTTCTATGAAATTCATTATAGCTCGTTGCTTCGTCTCAGTCAACATCATCTTAATTTTTTAGCCAAAGTAATCGCTTTGTTTTGACTAGAAGAAGACATAAAATGTCTCAAAATATCACAAATGGTCATCATTAAAAGCGATTTTAAGTAAAGCTTTTTGAAACAAGAGCTACATTTATACTCGCTCTTCCTTTTTAACTATATCGTTTCCTTATAAACTGACAGAATCAAATTTGCAAAGAAACCAAAGCACGAAGCGCACGTAGATATTCATTATATGAATCATCCTTACTTTAAATTACTTTATTCTAGAATTATTATTAGCAATTAAGAATTTTATAGATGATTTACAAAATAATTTTAGTGAAATGCAAAACAAATGACTACACAGATCCTCTTTTTTCTCAGTTTGCAGAATGACGTCCTTTATAAAGAGGGAATAATTCATATGGAAAATGAGTTTTGAATTAAAATTCAATGATTAAAGCATTATTTTAAAATAAGTAAAAGTCATTAGGCATCACATAATTATTTCATTTCGATATTGCTTTTAGACTTTGGTAGCAGCCAAAAGCCAAGAACGAATAACACGGTTGAGAGATTGGCGCCATCTATTGCAGACCCATTATACCATATTCTGTTAACATGATTAATCTAATAGTTTTATTGAAATGCGCTAGGTGGTTACCATCAAGTATATTCTTTGTCGAACGGCTTTCGTTTTATGATAGACAAGCGAGAGCCATAGGAATGGTGTAATAATAACTTAAGTTTGTTATAGTTCATGATCAATCATTTATGATCTGACTAAACAATTTCAAAAGTAATTGATACAGATAATTAATTAATTGATAATTTTTATTGCCATATTTTAAAAATGAAATGCGCACCAACAAGAGTTAAAAAAAGTTTCATTGTTTATAAATAACACTAGAAAAGTTCTAAAATTTAATAAATGTATTTTTTTAATTAGGACGGATCCTCGTCCAATGGACCAGTGGTAGGTCTAGTGTCCAGCAGCTCAAACGGAGGTTGTGTCACACCTAGTCCTACTCACAACAATGTCGCCAGCTCATGCCCAAGTTCTGCTAACTCGAATAGTAGTAGCAACAATTCCAGCTCGACAAATAACACGGCACCAACTAACACCAACACACTCAATAGTCATAATTTGAACTCGTTTCTTCCCCATCCGCCCATCCGAAAGGTCCCCCTCCGGGGATTAAGCACTACTACTCTGCAACGTATGGTGACACGGTCACCTCGAACACTGCGACAACCACATCATCACATTCAATATCCTCATCGGTAACAAGTACAACAAGCACAACAGCATCATCCCAGCAGTCCAGTGGAGAGTACAACAGTCTGATTGCATCATTAAGTGGGAATGGAAACGGAGGAGGGAATGGAGTACCCGGAGGTGGGGGTTCCAATACCGCCCCCGGAGGACCACAGAATAATCGAATGATTGGGAATCAGTCAAATAATACATCATCTCATGGGAACGATGCAGCAGAACGGATGATTAAACAGGAGATCAGTGACCTGCCACTGTCGCAGCTCTCCCAAGCGGATCTAAACGGACTGGTCTCATCGCTCGATGACGATGACACGGATTTGTTTGATCATTTGACGGGACCAGCTTTCGAAATTGACGCAATTCTCGACGGAATTGTTGACGACAATCCAACACAGTCCAACAATGGGAACAATTCTGGTGCTAATAATAATAATAACCATAACAACAACAATGGTGGAGGTGGGGGTCAAGGAATCGTTACTAGCTCTCAAGCATATGGGACCAACCAACAGCAGGTGCAGCACAGCCAACAGTCTCAAATCCAGCAGCAGCAACAATTCATGAACTTTTCCAATCACGTTCAGCAACATCACCATCAACACGGTGTTGACATGGGAAATGCTGCAAATAATAGGAGACGCAAGAAAATTGTGAAATTACCTGATCTGCATGGCCCCATGGAAACAGTTTCTTTGGAGGAAGCTACTGGAAACATTCTCCCACTTGCTAATCTAGCACAACAAACGCAAAGGAAACAATCAATTCTACAAAGTCAATTGTGTGATGCTCATGGCTCCATGGAGGGCCAGATGAGAAAACCCAATATTGCAGCTGCTAATCCCCTCCTTGCAGGTATTCAGGATGATTCAATCTTACAACCTTTCTCATTAATTTAATTAAACATTTTAATTTAAATCAGAATATTTATTTACAGAGAAACTGGCTGCTCCGATGACACAAGGTCTAAATGATATTGGACAAGGACATTCGCAAGGTGATGGAAATATCAATGGTGGAGTATCCGATCCTGGGTCAACAAAAGGTGAGTTAGAATAAAAACATTCTAGTATTTTCTATGATTTGCTAGAGTAAAATAAAAAACATTTTTGTAAGCCCTACCAAATATCAGCATTTATTCCGTAACAAAAATATTCAAACTTCAGTTTACAACGTGCACGCAGCCGATATGACACTATGAAACTTAACCACAAAGATAATTCTGAAGAGTTCGAAAGCGTTCCAGAAGCAACTTCCCTTTTAACATCTTACTTACTTACTTCATAAAGGCGTTTAGCAAAGCTCACTAATTTCTACCAACAATTTATGTTGCAAAATGCATTCAAAGTGTTCTAATATAGGATGTCGTTGCATAACCATCTACTTCAAATATGAATAATGTGTGTACGGAAAATTGCAGTTTTTATTAAATATCATGTGAAAATGCAAAAGTTAGGGTGTAAAATAAGCGTACGATGAGAACTAGAGCAATACTTACAATGTCTTTATGTCAAGAGCTTTACGAACTTCACACAAAAACATAATTCCGGCTGTCCACCCGTGTTCAACGTACCTCGTTCTTTTACTCTTAATTGTTTCGAATTACCACACATTTACGCGACTACAAATTACTAGCATTGTTAAGAAGTGAAATAATGGGGAAAGATAAATAAACTGTAATAAGATAGTAATCAAGTGCTGTTTTTTACAAATAACAAAATAAGAACGGAATGACTCGTTGCGTAAATCAAATCAAGTGATTGTAGTAATTGCTTGAGTGATGGTTTAATGTAATTTGCGAGTGTAAAAGTGTGCATGTTGACGATATTGAAATGGGTTGTTGAGAAAAGGGATGTTGGAAGTATAAGCATTTAGTTTCGGTATTGAGCAACACGAGCCATTCCACGGCGACTTTTCTGTCGGAAATTTGCTAAACTTGTCACTATTGTTATTATAACGACCACTCCCACTCGGGGATGTGTGGGCGATGGCTTTAACCTAAAATATATTTTTTGCTACGCACTCTCTTAGTTTTGAATCCAGTTTATGACAAGAATCTATTTTCAAGCTCCCGTTTAATCAAGCAATTTGCGACACGCATTAAAAGAATTATCAGGTTTTATGACAGTTTAAAAATATTACTTGAATTTTAAAATCGATTGCGACACACACACCTTTGTAATCAGTAATAAACAGCAATATATTCTCAATAACCTTTGTACCGTGTAATTGGTTGTTGTGCACTGAAAACTTAATTTATTTAAAAAGGTAATAAGATGGAAACGTCGAGTATTCACTCTCACTGATTCTTTTATGACTTATCTGCTGCTGAAAGATAAGCATCAATTTGATTGCTGCATTTTACATGGTCACTTTCTCATCACGCATAATCCGTGTAATTTGTAAGTTGCTCGTTTAATGAGATTTTCATTTCATCATAGGAAGTTTGCGTCGCGTCGGTGTAGAAAAATGGTTAAGAGTGTGTTGATGCTGATTATCTTTGTGTAGGCCACTTAAAATTAGTGTTATGCAATGAATGTGATAATAATTTTCTCTTGTTTTATTACAGGTAAGCAACTTTTAAATCTATTTTTGCACACTTGACGACGTCATGATGAACATCAACGGGAAGGAAGTTTTAAGGGTAAAAGCTGGAAAGAGTAAGCTTTTTTTTGTAAAATTATCTGCATATTTCATATAAGGACTGCACAGAAGCATCCATAGTAATTAGCACTTGTTAAAAGAGGAAACGCTTTTAAAATATTTCCTTAAAATTTGGAAGTAACTGGAGCCAAAAATAGATGCAATCCTTTAGCGCAGCGAATACAAAGTGAAGAAATTTGATTCCAAGGAACATCATTATATTTCCAGCGGCTCATTTGTAAAGAACAATTTTAAAGGGACTTTCCCTTTGCCATATAGTNAATACAAAGTGAAGAAATTTGATTCCAAGGAACATCATTATATTTCCAGCGGCTCATTTGTAAAGAACAATTTTAAAGGGACTTTCCCTTTGCCTTATAGTCGGCTTGTTTTCCCTAAACTGAAAGGGTGACATACTATAACAGACATTACCGCTTCGGAAAAATTATCTTCTTGTTGTGGGAAACAATTTGAGATAATTTTAGATGGGCAATGGCAACTCGTATTCAATGACATTTGCCTCAACGTCTTTCAAGCTGGAAGTTATTGGTGATGATATGGGAGGATCAATTGAAATATGGAAGTTGTTTAAAGATGGCCTTGGATGTGTAGAGTTTTTAGTTTGAAATGGGACGGTGGGAGTCTTTGAGAAAGGAGTAGATCGCTAGACACCCTTCTCGGATATCAGTTACAGGCACATCGTAACTCTTAAATTGTTTTGGGGATCTTTCAAACACAGCCTTTAATGAGTAATGGTTTTGACTCGAAACATTCCGCTTCCCAATATGATTCAAAGATCTTCCTGGTTTACACAAATTACTTGGCATTATCGTTTTTTAAGTCTTTCTAAATACTCTAAAGCCGCGTCCTAACATCTGCTTAAATCAATATAGATTCTCTCCCAACAATTTAAAGATACTGCATTTAATAATTAGCTAATTATGTCAGTCATAACTAATGGAACGTATATTGCGTAATTGTAAGTTGCAATATTTCAGGTTTTGAATTTTTTAGTGTTTGAGAGAAGGAAAGTGAAAGCCTTTACTTTTGATTGTAACGAGC